>JABZEU010000272.1:0-11848 GCA_014635995.1 Sarcophaga peregrina
GATCTAGCTTCTCCATTCATGTTTCAAACGAACTCAAACAACATAAGTGGTGTGAGAAGCTAGGTCGTAATGTGTGAGTGCAAAAATATTTCTTTGGGGACTTATCTTTATCAGTCCTCTGGCAAAAAAGTTTGAGAGTTAAAACTCAAATTGAATCGTAGGGACTTGAATTGAAATTGTTTTAATTAAGCAATTAAGTAATGTAAGTGGTAAGAGAGCTTTCTCATTCCACATCATGTCTGGCGGTCATGTATTTCTATAAATTTGTTAATCCTTTAAAGGACTTTTTATCATAAAGTTCCTGATATTTTTATAAATTTTTAATAATAATTTCAAAATCTCGTATTTATTTCTACATTCTTTTGTAATTTCCATGGTTTATAAATTAATTTTTATAAATAAAATATAATTCACAAGAGTTTCTGTTTATTTTTAAAACAAACAGAATTTATTCATTCAATTCAATTCAATTTTATTTTATTAAATAAATTATAAATAACAATAGAAATGTAGATTACACATCATCATCATTATCATCATTTTAATTTTAATTTTTATTTTACCGGAAACAGTAAAACGAGCAAAGTCTGAAACTCACATGAAATGAAACAATTTGTTTTGTAACCTCTAGCTCTCTCTAGCTCTTTCTACCTGTGATGTAATTAAAATTGAAAGTTTATTGTGTATGTGTTCATAAACACCTTTTTTTTATTGTTATTGGACTGATATTTCAATTATAACCTTGAAAATGTAGCAAAAAAATTGTTGGCGGAGAGAGAGAGAGAGAGAAAATCACGGTCATTAATAATGGAGTTCATGTTTTTATTGAAATGTGACAAAATCCATTTACAGAATTACTCGTATGTACATTATTAATGTTCGTATGTCGTCTTAATTGAATTCTCAATACAACTCCAATTCAGTTTAGAGTGTAAAGCAAGCATTTTTTGAAAATCTTGAAAATAAAACTTTCAAAAATTAAACAGACGACCTTCTCTCAATGTTATTGATACAGTACAGTTAACCCTCCTATTACCCGGTAAGTAAGTACTGCGTTGTATGGGAACCGTACAAACCAGGCTCATTCGAAAAGTGTTCTATAGAAACCGCACTAAATGGATCTCGAAATTAGTATGAATCAGAGATCAGCAACGAGTATTCAAAACGATGAGTAGCTTCAAATCATACTTATAATTTCTGATACTTATACACGCATTCATACTTATTTTAATATGATACTCATGCTACTCATACTCAAAGTTGGCAGTATTCGGCGTATTCATACTTAACAATACCCATGATGTTATTGACTACGACTCGCCTCTAGTTAACATTTACATGAAACACAAAATAAATATGATTCGCATACGAGTACTGCAATACTCATAAGAAGATTATGTGTATGCTTTGCTTGTTGTCTTTGTCTTTCCTTTCTTCTTTGTGTGTATATGCAACAACAACAAAGGCTGTGAATTTTAATGAATGATTCGAATCACTCGCATCATTTATAAGTATTATAAATATTTTTCTAAATTTATGAATCAGAATGAGTAGGCGTATGATTCAAACATATTTTTTTTATAAATCAATGTTGTAGTGAGTGCGAATGAATTGGAGTAGTTGAATTTCTATTCTGTTGATTCACTCATACTTAAAATTGCATGAGTGCTTATGAGTAGCGGAAAAGCGATTCAGTGCTGATCTCTGGTACGAATCACATTATTCAACATTACATTATTGGTCATTATAACTCTGTAGTCAGGATTGCAACCTAGTTTCTCACACCACTTATGTTGTGTGCATTAATTTTAAACAACAATGGCGGGATTTATAGTTTCAAATCGACTCCGAACGACAGATTTTTTTTGAGAAACTTTTCATGGCAATTTTATTTTGACTCACTGAGTTTTTGCCAGCAATCTGCTGGGAGCAAGTCACCGAAGTAGTATTTTTTTTATATTTCGCTTAGTTGGAGATGCCTGATCTGGGAGAGAAGCTTATGTACAAAAATAATACACACGATATGAATGATGTGAGAAACTAGATTGTAATCCCGAGTGATGTGTTGTAATGACCAATTATATATGTTATTATGTAACTAGGAATACTGTGAGTTTTTAATTGGTCTTTTGACAACGTATCGTAGACTTATAACAGCATTATTCACCAAGGAGATCGTATCGTAACGTATATGCGGATTCTGTGATGATGAGGATGAATTATCAGAACAATTTCTTGAATTTAATGAGGCATTAATGTTGGACATGGAACAGCATTTTGAAGTTTATTATGACAATATATCTTGATAATTAAGTTCATAAGAAAGTTAATAAGAAGAAAATAATGGTAAACAACCATGGATTTGCTTAATGACTACACATTTCAGTTATTAAAAACGCTTTTACCTTCACATAAGAGTTCATTAAAGTGATCGCATCGCAACACATTAAATTCTAGTTAATTTGGAAGGGATTATTAGAAGCAGTTGCTATTGATGATCAATAATCGCTGATGTCTTTAATCGATAAATTCGTTATCAAAAACTGCTGACATTTAAAAATGAAATGCTCAAGCAAAATTTCAAGGATATCGAAAAAAAAACCAAAAACAAAAAATCTTCGGAAACTTCTGAAGCAATTAATTGACTGACATTTTATGTATTTATCGATTATTTTTAAAGTGTAATTAATCATAAACACTGACACACACACACACACATGTACAGACGTACGTACACACCTTCACACAGAACGCATTCGTGTTGAGTGGACGACTTTTGCACTCAAAACAATGAAGTTTTTAATGAACGAACACCATTGAACATCGCCAAATGATTAATTTTTTTTGGTGTTGTTGTTTTTGTTGTTGTTTTATATCATATTTGTTTTTATGGCAATCGGTTGCTAATGCTGTTGTTGTTGTTGGTTTGTTTTATTTGTTTTATTAGCTTAAAATGACCATTTTCGCATCGTAACATTGAAATCACAAAAACAAAAAAACGAAAAACGTACGAAAAAAAAACGAAAACAAAAAAACATGATCGGCCATTAACAAATTTCTCATACAAAAGCGGTAATTTTTTTTTATTCGATCTTGCGTTGAATGTTGTTGTAAAGTTTAATGGCAGCGTCGCCGTTATTGTTTATTTGCGACTGATTGTACGTGAGTTTAGATTTTTAAGGTCTTTTTACTCAAACAAATTTTTATGTTTGATTTTAAAATTTTTATTTTTTGGCTTGATTTCCAACACAATGACATCCACCACAACAATGTGGAACGATATTGAACGATAAACCGTTCTTTTACCAAATCAGATGCAACGGCTTAAGCAATAAAACAATAAAAAAAAAATCCAAAAATTTACTTCTTTTTTCCCCGAAGCTTTCTTTCCTGTTGTTTTAAATAAATAAAACACGTATGAATAATTGAATATAAATTATGTAAACAACAACAACATATTTGACATTTGCACTTACAAACAACAACAAAAGAAACACTTGAAAAAAAATTTTTTTTTTGAAAACTCTATTTAAGTGTTTTGAAGTACCTTCTCAGATGTGTTGCTGCAATGTGCAACTGAATTTATAGACCAGGGCTGTCAAATTGTGGCTTGTGAAACACATAAGGCTTGAAGGACTATTTATGGTTCTCCACTAAGAGGTTTTAATACGGAAATGCATACCTTTTAATACCTTCAGGTCAAAGATCAGCACTGAGTATTCAAAAAGATGATTCGAATCGAATCATACTCATAATAATTTCTAATACTTATACACGCATTCATACTTATTTTAACATATTCGCTGTCAAAGCAAACTTAAATATGAAGTCATTCCCATTGCCATTTATATTTTAGACGACTATACTCGTCGTTGCCAGTTGGAAGGCCGAAGGATATCGAGTACTTGCATACGTTTTAGTAGAAAAACAAATAATAAATCACGTACATGAATAAAATAAAGAAAATGGAATAAAACGAAACATACATACATACATAATTGGCCATTACAACCCTTCAGTCAGGATTACGACCTAGTTTCTCACACCAGTTATGTTGTGTGCGTTAATTTTATACATGAGAGGCGGGACCTACAGTTTAAAGTCGACTCCGAACGACAAATTTTTGAGAAGCTTTTCATGGCAATTTTTACCCTCAGAGTTTTTGATGTCTGACCTGGGTTACGAACCTGGGCCTTTTGTCTAATAACCCAACACACTATCCACTAGACAACGGCAACGAAACGAAAACACTTTGCGAAAATTAGCAACCCTTATTGTCGATTGGCGAAAAAAATTTCCTAATTCAAAAGCCTGCAATTTATAATATATTTAAAATAGGACGAGTATACTCGTCTTGGCAGTGCGGGATACCATATCAAAGACATGTATACTTAGTCCTTGGCAGCGTATGTTTTAATATCATGGAACCTGTCTATTCATATTCAAAGTTTAAAGTGTATTTATCATATTCATACTTAACAACACGTATGATGTTGTTTGAATTCGACTCAACATATACATGAAGCACTAAATTAGTATATTTTGTACAATTTGTCAATGTCGACCTCCGGGTACTATGCTTGTCTTGACCGACAGGTGCACGTCCTCTAACCTAAAAATAGTATGAGTCGCATACGAACACTAAACTACTCACAGAAAGGTTGTGTGTTTGCACTGTTTGCTCTTATGTGCCTTTTTTCTTTTTTTGTAAATGCAAGAATAACTAAGACTGTAAATTTTGATAAATGATTCGAGTCACTCGTATCATTTATAAGTATTTTTCTAAAGCTATAAATCCGAATAAGTAGACTTATGAATCAAACATATTTCGAATGGTATGACGTTGATGTCAACGTTGTACTCATTGCAACCTGTACTTATAAATTAACGTTGTAGTGAGTATGAATCAATATCGACTTACTGTTATGCAAAATTTTATGAGTGCTTATGCTTAGCGAAAAAACGATCCATTGCTGATCTCTGTACCCAAGCAAAATCCTTTGACTTTCTCTTTTAAATCATTTACAGAGGAGATATGCGTTTATTTTAGTAAACTTCAATACATAACATATGTAATTGGTCATTAAAGGCCTTTAGTCAGGATTACAACCTAGTTTCTCACACCGTTTATACTGTGTGTGTGTTAATTTTATACATGAGTTGCGGTACATTCAATTTTAAGTCGGTATGAGTATGGTATGAGTTTGATGTCAACGTTGTACGAATGCTCATTGCAAACCTGTAGTTATAAATCAACGTTGTGGTGGCTATGGATGAATCAGAATACATAATTAAATTTCATTATTGTTAACTCACATATATTCAAAACTTCAGTAGAGCTTATGAGTAGCAAAAAAATGATTCATTACTAATCTCTGATACACACATAATTGGTGATTACAAACTGCCTTCTCACTAAAGATCACCAAATGAATCGTTTTTTCGTTACTTATAAGCACTCATGTAATTTTGAATATGAAAGGGGCAATAGTATTCAAATTCAACTACATTCGTACTCAGTACAACATTGATTTATTAGTACTGGTTGCAATGAGTATAAGGACAACGTTGTCATCAAACTTACAACATTCGAAATATGTTTGATTCATACGCCTACTCATTTAGATTTTAAACTTTAATAAAATACTTATAATACTACTTATAATTAATTCAAGTGATTCGAATCATTCAGCAAAATTTACAGTCTTAATTGTTGTTGCATTTAAGAAACAAAGAAGAAAGAAAAGTCAAAGACAGCAAGCAAAGCATACACATAATCTTCTTGTGAGTATTGATGTGTTCGTATGCGAATCATACTTATTTTGTGATTCGTGTAAATGTGAAGTCAAACATCATGCGTATTGTTAAGTATGAATACGACTAGTACTTCCAACTTTAAATATGAGTAATATGAGTATGGTATCAAAATAAGTATGAATGCGTATGAGTATCTGAAATTATAAGTATGACTCGAACCTATTCTTCGTTTTGAATACTTATTGCCGATCTCTGGTTCTTGTGAGTATTGAAGTGTTCGTATGTGAATCATACTTATTTTGTGCATCGTGTATATTTTGACTCTTAGAGAGTCGAAATCAACAACATCGTGCGTATTTTTAAGAGTGAGTACGATGAGTATTTCAAACTATGAATATGAGTAGTGTGAGTATGATATTAAAAAAAGTATGAAGGTGGGTATAACTATCTGATATTATAAATATGACTCGAATCTACTTATCATTTTGGATACTCGTTGCTGATCCCTGTTTCTCACATCACTTATGTTGAGTGTGTTAATTTTTGAAAATTCGTTGCCTAACCCTGCTTCTCACATCACTTATGTTGTGTGTGTTAATTTTATATACATGAGCGGCGGGACACCGAAGGACAAATTTTTGAAAAATTTTTTTTACTCTCAGAGTTTTTGACCAGAATTCTGCTGTCGCCCAAGATATATTTTTTCATATTTTAGTTTAGATGTCTGGCCTGGGGTTTGAAGCGTGACCCCACGTCTAATAAGACCTTACACTACCTATTAGACTACGGTGACTTCAAAATGCGTACCTTTTAAATAGGTTTTTAATTGTATCTCCAGAAAAATTTCGATTTTTAAGAAATAGGTTAGCCACCCCTGTTGTAGGCTTTTGCTAAAGACAAAATCTCCATTCTTGAGCGAGAAAGAGTGAAAACCTTCAACAATAATCGGCTCGACTATTAAATAAAGTGTGTTCATTAAGCAAATGGATCAATTGCTTACTTTTTTTGTTGTTGCTGTTGTTGTTGTTGTTGTTGTTGTTTTTGTAATTGTCGTTACAATTATTATGATTGTCGTAATTAAATGATCAACCTGATATGATTATTAAACACACACCAGCAACATTATTGTAAAGATTAAAGAGAAAATAGCAGTAACAGTGGCAGCAGTGGCAACAACAGCAGCAACAACAACAACAATTGCAACATAATAAAAATAAAAAAGATTATAAATAAAGAAATAAATAAATAAAGAAATAAATCCAATGGCAATAAAATAAAAAATTAAAGTTATTGTGCGATGGATTGGTTGTTGGAAACATGTTGCCGTCGATTAATGTTCTCGATAATGAGGTTGTTAATCATCATAATGATGTTGTAAATAAGAAATTTAGACGTCGTCGTCGTAAGATTTCATTTCACTATTTAGAATAAATTTATTTGTGTTGCTTTCTAAAAAAAAGAGAGAAACCAAAAAAACGAAAAGAATTCTTGATTAAGTTATTCATTCTGTTCTGTGCTTTTCTTGGTTGTTGGCCTTTTTTTTTTTGTTTTTTGTGTGTCATTTTAATCATTTCCATCTTAAATTTAAATTGTTGCTTAATTTGCTGCTGGTTTTTTCTCCATTATTATTGTTGTTGCTGTTGTTATTGTTGTTGATGGCTACTATTTTTTTTTCTGGTTTCTATTTTTATTAAGTACCATTAGATATGAACATAATTTGTGGCTTTTCCTACTTCCTCAACGCAATCTGAATATGAATATTTACGTGTGAGTGAGTGAGTGCCTTCTAACATGTAGTTGTAGGCACATCTACCGTTTGAAAAGTTATTAATAATTATACAGAATGTTAAAAGAATGATTTCAATTTTGAAATCATTTGACTGGGAAGTCATTTGAAATATGTAGTTTGATTCAGTTCAGTTGAATTTAATTTAAAAACATTTTCCCAATAGTCTAGTGCAGACGTCGGCACAAAGAGATCGTGATTAAAAAGTGAGTTTTTTTTTTTTAAGAGGCATGGTTACTTGCCATCCAACATGTATTGCATCGCTTTCAAAATGGCCATAACATAAGTCTGAAAAACACAATCCAGTTGTTAGCAGAGATCGAGCAATGAGTATTCAACAAGATGATTAGAATCGAATCATACTCGTACGTACGTAATTGGCCATTACAACCCTTCAGTCAAGATTACGACCTAACTTCTCACACCACTTATGCTGTGTGCGTTAATTTTATACATGAGTGACGGGACCTACAGTTTAAAGTCGACTCCGAACAACAGATTTTTGAGAAGCTTTTCATGGCAATTTTTACTCTCAGAGCCTTTGCCAGAAATCTGCTGAGAGGAAGTCGCCGAAGAAATATTTTTTCGTTTTGATGTCTGACCTGGGATTCGAACCCGGGCCTTTTGTCTAATAAGCCAACACACTACCCACTAGACCACGGCTAATCATACTCATAATTTCTAATACTTATACACTCTTTTCCATTTATTTTAATATCCCGGCACCTCCTCTACTCATATTCAATGTTTGAAGCATACTCATCATAATCATACTTAACAACACGTATGATGTTGTTTGATTTCGACTCACCATAACTCTTGTGAGTATAGTAGTGTTCGTATGCGAATGATACTTATTTTGTGCTTCGTGTAAATGTTAAGTAGAGACGAGACGAAGGTAATAACATCATGCGTATTGTTAAGTATAAGTACGGCGAGTACTTCCAACTTTGAGTATGAGTATGATATTATAGTAAGTATGAATGCGTATAAGTATCTGAAATTATTAGTATGACTCGAACCTACTCATTGTTTTAAATATTTATTTCTGATCTCTGATACCCATATTCAATATTTGAGGTGTACTCATCGCATTCATACTTAACACGTATGATGTTGTTTGATTTCGAATCTCCATAACTCAATAGATACACGAAGCATAAAATAAGTATGATTCGCATACGAACAGTAAAAGGTTGTCAGTTTACTCTGCTTGCTGCTCTGTCTTTTGTAGTTATGTGCCTTCTTCAGACGCCGGCACAAAGAGAACATGTAAGAAAAAAAGTGAGTGTATTCGTGAGAAACATTTGTATAACCCAGAGGAAAATTGTTAGTAATATTTTCAAGTGTAACCTAATAATGTCCATATTTATGTAGTGGAAAATGTACATTGCCAAACCCCTAAAGACTGCGTATTGGTTTGGAAAGCATTATCAAGGTTTGTTTCTACTTCATTACCTTCAAAATGAATTCGGCAATATATATTTAAAAGTTCTGAAAGATATCCTTCTTACAAAACTTGACCAACATTTTGACGAACACTTTATTTTTTAACATCAAAGTGAGATTGTGTCAAAAGCCATGGCTTTCTGCTTTGGCAAGAATGAAGTCTTCAAGTTTACGAAAATAAAAACATATCGACGCCTCCGTTCTATAACATTCTAAGTCGAAAAAGTGTGTTTTGAGTTATGAGCTCTCAAAGCTTTCACTCGACATGCGACTATATGTGTATTCTAAGTAAATTTTACCCGATAACTTGGGAACGGATCGGCGCATCTTAACCAAATTTAGACATAACGTATATTTATAAATGCAAGAACATTCTATGTGTACTTAGAACTTACTAGAATGGAGGCGTCGATATCTTGACTATAAATGATTTAAAAAGGGAAATCAGTGGATTTTGATTAGTCTGGTCTAGTAGGTAGAGTGTTGGCGTATTAGACATGAGACTTCGGTTCAGACCTCAGGTCTGACATCTATAACAAAATGAAATATGAAAAATATTTCCTTGGGGACTTTCTCTCAGCAGATTTGTGGCAAAAACTCTTAAAGGAAATAAAATTGCCATGAAAAGTTTCTCAAAAAAAAAAAAACAAAATCTGTCATTCGGAGCCGCCATAAAATTGAAGGTACCGCCACTCATGTATAAAATTAACACGCAAACAGGATGAATGGTGTGAGAAACTAGGTTGTAATCCTGACTGATGGGTTTCAATGACCAATTACATATGTTATGTATGAAAGTTTACTAAACTAAACGCATATCTCCTTAGTCAATGATTTAAATGAGTAAATGAATGGATTTTGGGTGGGTAAAGAGATCACCAATGTATCGGTTTTTCGCTACTCATAAGCACTCGTGAAATTTTTAATATAAGTGAGTCAACCTCAACAAAATTTATAAGTACTTGTACAGTTTGGAATGAGTATGCGTACCATGTTGACATCAAACTTATACCTTTCGAAATATGTTTAATTCATAAGCCACCTCTACTCACTTAGATTCATAATTTTAGAAAAATTCTTATAATACTTATAAATGATAATGATACGAGTTACTCGGATTATTAATTAAAATTTACAGTCTTAGTTGTTATTGCATTTACAAAAAAAAGAAAAAAGGCACATAAGCATAAAAGTATAAGGAACAAACAGCGCAAACACACAACCATTTAGTGAGTATTTTAGTGTTCGTACGCGTGAGTCCAAATCAAACAGCATCAAACGTGTTGTTAAGTATGAATATGATAAGGATTACTACAAACTTTGAATGTAAGCAGAGAGATACCATCATATTAAAATAAGAATGAATGTCAATGTCCCTCAGGGGAAGATCATCTTCTACTTTTTACACATATAGGGCACGAACATCAACATTTTTGCTAAAAAGAGCGTAAAAATGCATTCAGTTGCTTGACAGCTTTCAGTGAAGCGGGTTCTCGTCGCTCAATTATATACCCAAAGAAAAATTACAGTAGGATTCACTATTTTCTAATAAGATTCACTAATAATAATGAGAAATAATCTCTATTTTTGGAAGAATATTCGTCAAGTTAAATACGCAGTCTTTAGAGATCTATTAGAGTACATTTTTTCTATATTTTCCACTACATAAACTTATTGTTAGATGAATGAATACCTTTAGGTATCTGTGTGCTTAAAGAGATACAAGTACTGCACGTACGTACAAACGGTACGGTATGCGGTATTTATGTAGATATGTGGACGTACTTTAAAGAGAAAAGGAAGACAAAAAAAAATTTTTTTTTTAAAAAGTAAGACAAACAGAATCATTGAAATAAAAGAAAAGATTTTGTAAAAAAAAAAAAGGAAAAAATTTAACATGAGTTGGTCATTGTTGTGGTTGTTGATGTTGTTATTGTTGTTGTTGTTATTAAAATTACAAATAACAATAACAACAACTACTAGTATTACTATTATAATTTGTTATTGTTATTGTTACAATAATGTTTGCAAGTTTTCTCACTTTAAACTATTCAGAGCATGTCAAAGTAGGTCTAATGTTGCTGCTGCTACGGCTGCTGGTGTTTTTTGTATTTATTTTCCTTGTATGTTACTGTCTGTCTTATCCATTTGTCTCTAATCAACTACTCCACCTATTAACATATAATGTGTGTGGCTACAGATCTGCAGATCTAATTGCGTCTGCATCTATGTATGTACGTATATACAGTTTGTCAAAAAAATCTATGCACGGACCAAAAAAATGTAAAATGTGATTTTCATTCAAGAATTCCAACAACAATATTTTTATATATTTTTTAACAAGTGTCAAAAAAAACTTTGCATATTGAATGAAGATAATAAAATAATTACAAAAATATGCCGTTATTTACCAAAAATGTTGCGCATTTTAGGTTTTTTACAAATGAGATGGAATGTGAAAGGGGTAAATAACGTTTTAGTAATGAAAGGATCGTTTTTTTTGTAACAAGTGTCCTTATATTTAAATACAAACAATGCCAGGAAAATGAGTTTCAAAAAATTATACAATTGGGCTATTTCAACTACTACAAAAGCAAATCTGCCAAGAAAATCGCCGTTATGAAACATCTGGACTGTATATAATTTTATAACCCATGCTGAATAAGAAGGAGGACTAGACTTAAAGGGATCTACAGACAGGCCAAAAAGGATGACGCAGGGAGTTGAGCGAAAAAATCCAGTGCGAGATGATTAGCTCTTCAAGTGCAAAAAGACTTTGGGTTACGTGTTTTCCAGGAAAGCATAGGAAATGCCGTTTTGAGATGATCGAAACTTTAGTATTTTTAGTAAGAAACT
>JABZEU010000273.1:0-11840 GCA_014635995.1 Sarcophaga peregrina
CTAATCTTACAAATTTGATTATGAATACTTTGTTTAACCGAAGTTAGGTACACTAAAATATATTTTAATAGTGTATGCAGCATTTTAGACTCTTACCGACGGGCTGAAGAATTTATTCTCTCAAAATTGATTTACCATAAGCATTTCCAACTTTCAACTGAATCGCTCGATACTATTGAAAGTGTTATAATGGAAACCCATAAAAATTACATACGCCCTTCTGTTAAGGGACAATGCCTCTTCTGATAAAGGATTCACTTGTGCAATGTTTTTGTCATCCTACGTCACATCGTTAATTTAGCCGATAGATCAGAATGTTTTTAAAATAACAAAAGAGAATTACTAAATTCTGTTAAGATTTTTAGTATAAAAAATGTAATTAATCTTTTGAACATAGCATAGAACAGAATTTCGCAACAAATGCTGGAAAAGTATTTTAAATTTAGTTTCGGACAAAGATGACACCGATGATTTCTTATTAAAAAAACGTCATTTTTCATATTAAATAGGGTAATCTTTTGCTTTAAGCTTGGGTACTCGAAAATGTGAACTGCCTTGGTAAAACTCAGTTTACATTATCACGAGTTTACTGCATACTGAACTTTGTTTTAAACTTCACTGTAATCAGCCAATTTTAAGGAGAATCTTGAAATGAAAAAAACGCTTCAATTGTCATTTGGGCTAAAGTAGCTGTTTTGTACATAAAAACATAAAAAAAAACAGTTTACACAGGCTTATTTACTCATACGCTCACTCACTCACTCACTCATATCGGAGATTGAACATGTGTTTCAGCACACTGTAGACGCAAGAATGTAATTGTGTATGTGAGTGGCCTATTGTACTTCAATGAACAATTGTTTTGCATAAATTTTTCACACATACATACTATGCATACTCATATGTGTATGTAAGTAAATACATGTACTTATATGAGTGTATAAACGATTATAAGAGAAATATTTTCATTTATTCCCATGAAAAGAAAAAAAATCAACTAAAGTATGAAAAAGATAAAGAGACAGAGAGAGAGAGAGAGAGAGTGAGTGGGGGAGAAAAACACATAAACACACAAACCGACCATATAACTGAATTAAATTCTATTACACAATTGTCGGTTTATGTTACGGTATGTGCTCATAAACACACACTATCACGCATAACACATGTAAACGTATACCCCCTTATTCAAGCATAATATGTGTGTACTTATTAGGTTTTGGTTTTGTGTACGTGTACGTGTTCGTGTTCATGTTCGTGTAACTGATGTGTGTACATGAGTTGTACATGCTTTTTAGCTTTTTTCCCTCTCTCTCTCTATCTCTCACTCTCTTGCCCGCTCTATTTCTTTGCACTCTTTTTGTATGACATTCTTCATGCGTGAATATACGAGTAAATTGTGTGAATTTCCTTGAAAATAACAACAACAACAACAGCAACAAACACAACAACAACACAATAATAATAATAATAATTCGAAAACAAAATCCACATTTTAACACGTAAAGTATGGCTCACGTTTTCTTTTTGTATTTTCATTCAATTTTCCTGAAAAAATATTCTTTTCTTTTTGTGTATGTGTCAGTGTGTATCTTTTTATTTCATTTCAGTTTTTGGTTGAATTAAAGTCAGTTTTTGTGTTACAATATAAGCGGAATTGTTCATATATTTGCATGGGTGTCTCTGGGTAGAACACTTGCAAATTGCCTTTAGGGAATTGCCAACCAGCCAGCCCAGCCAGTTGGTCTCTCAGTTCCAAAGTAAATAAAAATAAAAAAAAAAGAAAATAAAGCACCAACAAAAAATGGAAAATATTTCTTTTTTTTTATTTATTTTGTGGAAATGACTGAGTATCAGGCCAAATATTTCCATATAATTCTCCAACAAACAAACAAACAAGAAAACAACCAACCAACTGGGCAATTTGTTACAACAGCCATATGAATATGACCAATTACTTGGTATTTTTCTTTTGCATTTTTTTTCTGTTCATTTTTTTTTGATGTCATAACATATGTAGACAAGAAATGTTTCTGTTTGTAAAATTATTTTCTACTAAAAACCCATGTAATAGTCGCTTGGTTAGTTGGTTGTTAGTGAACAAAAACATGTTATTACAGATTCAGAGAAATTCTGTTAAAACAATTAAAGTTTAAAAGATACAACAAAAAACATTTAAAAATAATAATAGTGTCTGCCTGGCTATATGGACTGAGAATATATTAAATACTACTCTACCATTATTTGGAAATAATGGTAATTCAATTTGAATATGAAAATGATTTTTCTGTGATAATTACGTTAACTTTTATCACTTCATTTTAAACGTAAATCAACACATTTTTGAATTCAATCAATAATTTCAATGGCATGGCTGTCACTAGCTCATCTACTATCTTCTGAAATATTAAAAGTTTTGATGCTTTCGAGTCTCTTTGTGCTTAGAATCATTAATATGGAGGATATAAATTGTGTGTGCTTTCTGCAAAACTCTGTAATCACTTTGTTGGTAATTAAGCTTAAAATAATAATTTAAGCAACAACAAAACAAGAACAAGAGCACAAACGAAAAAACAATTGCTTTAAATGCGCAAAACAAACAAAAAACAAAACAAAAAAAAGGTGAAAAACGAGAAATTAGGTTAAACTCATTAGTTACCATTCATTAGGCCCTCTGTTTTTTGTTTTTTTTTAATGAAATACAAAAAGACAGCAAGAGAAAAAACAGTGAAACTGAAATGAGGAGGCATGAAAACGAAACAGAAAACCAGAAATTAAATTTTGAAAAGTTCAACACACAACCGCCCACTCTCCCCTCCATTGTGTTAATGGTGAAAGCGTTATTTAAAAACCATTTCAATAACTATTTTTAGAGAATTTACGTATTTCATATGAAAGCATTTCAGGTTTTCAGGTATTGAGCACTATGTGTCGTATACGTAATATTTGCATTTTATTTCATATTAATTGTGCATTACTTATACGCCACTATGAGCACTAATTATCGTTTAAAAAACACTGGAAATTGTATGTGAAATAAATACTAAAGATCAGCAATCAGCATTTAAAAATATAAATCGAATCAAATCATAGTCATAATCATAGTCATTTCAGATACTTATACTTATACTTATACGCATATTCAAGGCTTAAAGTACTCACCATATTCATTATTAACAACATGTATGATGTTCGTATTGATTACGACTCACCATAACTCAATATATACACGAATCGCAAAATAAGTATGAATCGCGTACGAACACTAAAATACTCATTAGAATGTTGTGTCTGTTTGCTCTGCTTGCTACTCCTTCTTTTTTGATTATGTGCCTTGTTTCTCTTTGTTTTTTTGTAAATGCAACAATAACTAATACTGTAAATTTTGATGAATGATTCGTCGAGTCACTCTAATCATTTATAAGTATTTTTCTAATGTTCTAAATGAGTAGGCTTATGAATCAAACATATTTCGAATGGTATGAGTTTGATGTCAACGTCGTAGTGAGTATGAATGTATTAGAGTACATACAGTAGCGAGCACAAAAAATACAACGTTGTGGTAAAATTATCTTTAAGTGCGATAATTTTAAAAAAATGGTAACCAGTTCAAAATATTTCTTTGGGTTATTAATCCCTACAGTTATAGATACCTATTATCAATAACATTATGTAAATATTTTTAATTAATGATAAATTATTTTGTCATTTATTAAAAAGAGTGCGAATTTCATGGGAGCAATAAAAATGCAACAGCATAAATTTTAATGTGTTTATTTAAATTAAATAATAATTCTTACAAAAAAAAAATATTAAAATTAATATTTAGCGGTGTAGCCCTTATTTTTTATGACTTCTTGCAACCTAGAAGGCATAAAGTCGACTAAAGCTATTAATGTGTTAATGGATATTTTCTCCCATTCACTTTTCAAAATTTCTTCTAATTGCCTCTTATTTGACGGATGTTTCCTCTTAACTTCCCGATCTAATAGCTACCATAGATTTTCTATGGGGTGGACTTGAGTGCTTTGGATCGTTATCCTGTTGGAATATGCTACCAGGAGGCATTTCTTCCCGCAGATGAGGAAGCATGTGTTCTCCAAGGATTTCACAGTACTTCTTGGCGTCCATTTTTCCTTCGATTTGAGTTAAGGGACTTACCCCATCACGGGAAAACGCACCTGTAAATACGTGACGTAAAATCAATAATTTTTTTTAAACATATCGTTCCTTACCCCACACCATTATTGATCCACCGCCATCCAGGTGGTCTTCGAACAAAATTTATCCCATCGGAGCCAAACAAATCAAATTTGCTTTCATCGCTCCACAAGACTTTAGCCCGCCCATTGTTCATTTGACCAATCCTTGTAACGTTTTGCAAATTCCAAGCGCTTCTTTTTATTGATTGCACTGATGAGAGGTTTCTTTGCGGGTCGTCTCGCATGCAAATTAGCCTCTTTCAACCTACGGCGAACAGTGTGAACGCCTATAGAGACTCCCATTTGCTCATTTGCGAAATTAGCAACGTCCACTGCGGTCTTTCGTGGATCTTTTTTAACCAGTGCAATCATCTGGCGGTCTTGGCGAGAGGTAGTTTTTCGAGTATTACCACTATCTGGTTTCCTTTCCACACTATTTCTCAAGGAAAATCGAGATTTAATCCGACATACGGTTGATTGATTTACACCAAAGAGGTGTTCAACTTCACGCATGGATTTTCCTTCTTCTAAGGCTTTAATGATTGCAGTTTTGCTGTCAGCTGAGACCTGCTTCTATTACAAAACACATGTTGTGTAACTTATTTAAGAAATTTTCAATTATAATTAAATAAATAACCTACTTTAACTATTTTTTTATTATGTTGCATTTTTTTTTGCTCGCTAAAAATTTGCACTTTTTTCACTAATTCAAAAATATTTAACTTTTTAAAGCAGAATTTGGAATAAACTGTGGTTACTTTGAAAACTTATAATTGAAAGAATTAACAGCAAAAGAAAATAGATAAATTAGTTACCGTTATTTTGAAACAGATCTTATTAAAGATCATATAGCACAGTGTTGCATTTTTTGTGCTGGCTACTGTACGTGACATTACAAAGAACGCATGAATTTCGAACGAACCTTAAAATACCTACAAAAAGACTATGTGTTTGCCCTCCTTACTGCTCTGTTTTGTTCCTTTTTTTTATAAATGCAACAACAACTAAGACACTCTATAACTCTCAGTATTATCAGTATTTTTCTTAAGTTATTTATTTATTTACTTTATTAATTACAATACAATTACAAATAAAATAATAAATATTCTAATTCTATACGAGCTGAGTAACTTCGACCATACGCTCGGTGTTGTGTCACAGACCAGAGCTTCTGGAAAACCCTCACGCTAATAGTCTAGCACATTTTCTTAAGTTATAAATTTAAGCTGGCTTATGAATCAAATATACAGTGGTGGTCATATAATTAAAACATTCGTAATCATAGTAAATAGTAAACGAAAGTAACGAAGTAATCAATTGTAAAAGACATCAAACTTATCCTTCAATGGAAAAGTCACGACGTTAAAAAATTAAGAGATGATAAAAAATAGAACAAATTAGAGATCAAAATAATGTTGTAACTATAAGACCACCACTGTACATATTTCGAATACTATGAGTTTGATGTCAGCGTTGTACGCATACTCATTGCAACCTATGCTTATAAATCAAAGTTGTAGTGAGTGAGTGAATGAATCAGAGTAGGTAGTTAAATTTCAATATTGTTGACTCACTCTTAAATTCAAAATTTCATGTGTAGCAAAAAAAAAAAACGATTCATTGCTGATCTCTATTACAGGCTAAATACCCAACATAAAAATGTAAATATTGTACCAAATGAATACGTTTAAATCCATGCAAAGGGTGTATATTGCTGATTTAAATGAGATTGAATGCAAATATTTTTCTTTGTTTTTTTGGTTAAACCACATTTAAACAATTTAAAAATTGATTGCAAGTGTTTTTGTATTGATATTTTTAATATGAAAAATATATTTGTATTCCTAAAAAGTAATATTTACTTTAAGAAAATGTTTAATTTTTTATTTGTAAAATATTTTAAGAGAATGCCCAACATACCATTTAGCAATCAAACCGCAATATAACTTGAGAATAAGCTTATAATAATAGTTGTTTTCAAGCTTTTTTTTATTAATATTATAAAAATGTTTTTAAAAAGTGAATTCGCAAGCAGTTTTCAACTATGCTTGAGAAACTATTGTTGTACACAACTTTTTCTAAAGTATTATTAAAAAAATTTGACGATTGAAAAAAAATTATACCAAAAAAATTATACTTTAAAAATAGAAGCAAATCTACCAAACGACGTGAGAACATTAAAAAAAACACCAAGAGATGCACCAATTGTTCCGCTTGCAGGTGATGAATATGTGCACTATGGTCTAAAAGACTGCTTGACAGATTTCTTGACTTATTCATCATATGAAAGTGACATTATTGCCTTAAATATAAATAATATTTAATTGAAGAAAATTATTATTTTTTTTATTATTATCAAGCTTATTCTCCATTTATTTAGAAAAGCTTATGAAAATATTAAGACAGTAAGCTTTTAAATACAACACTTAGGGCCATTATTATAACTTACCTTTAACAAAAGGGAGGATTTTAACGGAGAGATAAATTGTTTTTCATTATTACGAGTTCCCAATAAGATAGAAGTGACCGATAAGCTAAAGGGAAGATCATCCTACCTTTAACATTTAAAGGTCACTTTCTGTTTGAACTTACTATATCATATACTATTTTCGATGTGGCAATTTCAAATTTAAACAAAATTAGCATATACAACAACCAAAACGCAGTTTTCCTTGTGCACTGCATTAAAAAAAACTTGTTTAATTAAGCAGTTTTATCGACTTTGCTCCGGCACTGCCATATTTTTGAAAAAGTTAATTTTGTTTTATCGGTAAGTTGTAATAACCAAAATAAGTTAAAGGTACCTTTGCCGTTCACTTTTGCTAAAGGTACCTTTAACTATCGACAACTTTAAAGGTAAGTTGTAATAATGGCCCTTAATATAATATTATATTTGTAAGCTTATTCTACAATTGCAAGAATAAGCTTTTAGTAATATTACACTTGTAATACGAGGGTTCCGTTTCGATTTTTCTACAATTGTTACTATAACCTTTTTCAAGATTTTCTTAAGACTTTCTCAAGCTTAATTCTTGTGTTGGTAAGCTTAATATAATATTATTCTCAATATATTTGGTTTGTTGGGTGTAGAAGGTCCGAAGAAATAAATATCCTATAACGTCTGCGGGAAATAAATAAATTAAAAAATCACTTGATATCGTTATATCAGGCCAATCATTTCCAATAAAAGGAAATATGAAAAAAAATATTTCTTCGGCAATTTCATCTCAGCTGATATCTGGCAAGAACTCGAAGAGTAAATAAAATTACCATGAAATGTTTATCAAAAATCTTTCGTTCTCAGTCGACTTAAAATTGTAGATCTAGCAATTCATGCATAAAATTAACGCACTCAACATAAGTGGTATGAGAAGCTAGATCGTAAACCTGACTGAAGGGTTGTAATGACAAGTTATGTATGTAAGTATTTATGCAGAAACATTCCTATGAGATACGTTATATCATGTAAAAATGGTAAAAATTACACGCTGTAATGGAGTAAATATGCAGAATGAACTACATTAGGTTATCCTTTAAATCTATCATTAAAACCATTATTAAGACGTTGTCTTTCACACTTAAAAGTTTCTTAAATATTAGGCCGAGTTTTGATTAAACTCTTCAGCGTGCCTGATGACGATTCTCCTTTCGTGCATTAAATCTGTGAATTTAGTGTCATTAGAGTCAATTAGTTAATTGCGTATCGTATTGATTTTAAATGAGCATTTCGGCATTTTCAACAATTCAATTCGAAAATAAAGTTCTTCTCCAAAAATTTGTTTGTTTCAGTTTTGTTTATGTGCTGTTGTTGTTGTTGCTGTTGCTGTCGTCCACAATTGTTGGTCTCAGTAGAACAGTAGTGATTAACGCATTTATTTAATGTAATTGCTATATTATGTATGTATATGTGTGTATGGACGTATGTATGTGTGTGTGATTTTAATTAAATGCCAAAAATATATTTTCGTATGACCATTAGAGAATGTGCCACTACATTACACGGACAACAATTGAGTAGGGGACGATAATAGCGGCGAATGGAACACTTTGGTTGACCAGACAATCGATACAAAATGTTGTGTTAATTTTTCGAAAGCGATTGTTTTTTGTTTTCTTTTGTTATTTAATTTCGTGGTATTGTCGGTCAACATCAAAATTTTGCAGGCATTTTAAATTGTCTTCTTGGATCGAAGCCAATCCGAAATGTAATGACTCGCAATACATTGGGAATTGAACGAAAATTATACGACGAACACATTTTGTAATCGCAATTCGAAAAGAACATCCGAATACTAATTAAATATTGCAAATTACATACTCTTGTACATTTTGAGGTATACTTATACGTTCGTACACGCTCATATGAATACAAAATTTTCAATTTAATATTCTACGTGTGTAACCATGCGTGTGTGAGCGTGTATGTGTGAGAGTGTATATGTAAATAAAATAGACCTTATTTGGTATGTATTTGTGTTTAGACAGTTAGTTGAATATGTAAATTAGCAATTATTTGCACTGACTAGGACCCGTGAAACACAACTTCGGCGATGGAAAATGAAGAAATTATTCTTTAAAAATTTTATTCACTTTAAAGTACCTTTGGGTTCTACATAAATTGCTTTGGCCCAGAAAACAGTACATTCATCATCATCATCGTCAACAATACTCAATTTAATTGATAAACCAAACATGCTTAAGTGTATATACGTATGTATGTGTATGTATATGTGTATGTTCTTGTACAATAATATTCAATTCAACAAAATATGTAAATGTCTACAGTTACACAAGTATTACCGTGTATGGCTATCGATGTATGTGCGAGTGTGTGTGTGTGTGTGTGTATGTGTTTGAGAGAAGATAGATGACCACTGCAGTTAATGATGGTGACACTTATAGGACCGCATTTAGAAAACTTACAAAAGTACTCTCCATTGTAACATTCTAGATGTCTGCCAGACAGTCTGACAGCAACTGCCAAACGTTTTACCACACACTAGTACATGCATAATGTTGTTCATTGTATGGCACATGCAAAAAAATACACACACACACACATACACATACATACACAGTTAATTTTATAGCCTAGGAGGACTGTGTGTAGGGGACGCTCCCCCTGCTACTGGTGGAATGAACGAAATCGAAATCTGCGGTCGCATGCTTTAGGGGCGAGAAGAGGGCCCAGCGTACAAGAGGAAGAGCAACATGGGAGCCGAACGTGGCTTCATATGAGGATCTTAGGCATCATCAACTTAGAAGAGCCATTAAAAGGAGCAAGAAACTATCCTTTCAGCGGATAATGCAAGAAGCTAACATAAATCCTTTTGGGACGGGCTTACAGAGTCGTCTCGCAAGAGAATCGGCCCTCAGCAACAGCCTAAACTAGGCTTGGCCCAGTTTTGCTACGGGAAATTATTAGTACATTAATTCCCACGAGGGGCCAGCCCTACACTTTCATAAGTAGGGATAACGGAAGCCAATCAGAACCATTCCTTCCTGAGGTAACAAGAGAGGAGGTAAACGCGCAGCATGCAATGGAATAGGAGATAGGGAAAACACCGGGGCCGAGAATGGAATCCCGAATAGGGCACTTAGAAGGAAGAGGCGGGCTATCCGGTTCAGACCTGATATGTTCGCCAAGGTTTTCCATAAGTGCTGTCGTCCGAGGGGTGTTTTTCCACGTAGATGGAAGAAGCAGAAATTGGTTCATTCCAAAACCTGGTAAACCACCAGGGGAACCATCGTCATATCGGCCCATCTGTCTACTTGACACAATGGGAAAAATACTGGAGAGGATAATATACAACCGACTACTGACGCGTGCCGAGGCAAGGAGTTCTCTCGGACCTGCAATACGGATTAGAAAAGGAAGGTCCACCCTGTTGACGACGATCAGGATCAGGGGTAGTCGACATGCAAGAGAAGCAATAGAGGGCGAAAGATGGAGATTTGGCACCAAGGAATACTGCGCGGTTGTCACACTTGACGTTAAAAACGCGTTCAACTCAGCGAATTGGGGGCGGATTATGAGAGCCCTCTTTAACATGGGTACGCACGCCGCCATACTTAATGGAGATTTTGAACAATTACTTTCAGGACAGGAAGGTAATATATCTAACGGATGAAGGAGAGCAGGAATACGTAGTGACAGCGGGTGTCCCGCAGGGCTCTGTACTTGGCCCACTACTTATGGAACATAATGTATGATGGAGTACTTCGACTGCGAAATTGCCAAACGGGACTATAAGTGTAGGCTTGCAGATGACATTGCCATAGTCTCGTCGGTAGCTAAGACGGTACAGGATATAGAGGAGAAAACTAAACACAGCGATTCGAAATGTTAGTGTATGGCTGGAATGAGGCAGGTGTGACACTTGGCTGCACACTAAAACGGAAGCCGTTTTGATAAGCGGGGGCCGAAGATAGTGGAGAAGATGAAAGTGACCGTTGGAGGCACAGAAATCGAATCAAAGAGGGCAATAAAATACCTGGGAGTGATTATTGACGACAGGTTGAAACGTCAAGGAGCACGTAAAATACAATCGGCCGAAAAGGCATCTGTAACGTCAGGGAGCACTGGCGAGGATGATGGCAAATAATATGGAGGACACAAAGACCAGGTTCCATTCAAGAGGAGGATAATTTCAGCGGTAGTAACGTCGATAATGCTATATGCTTGCCCCATATGGTCGGAGGCACTCTCCGTGGGGTCGACAAGGAGAATACTGTCCTCGGTGTATCGTCTAAGCGCGATTAGACGGATAAGTGGCTTCAGGACAGTGTCTGATGAAGCGGTATTTGTATTGGCAAAGACAATACCAATAGACATATTGGCGGATGAGATGAGGAGGCGGATATACTTCCGTCGTCTTGAGAGTCCAGGACGGACAGCGGCTATAAAAGCGGAGGAAAGAATGACTTCCATGCTCAAATGGCAGTCACGATGGGAGAGCAGCTTAAAGGGAAGATGGACATTTCAGCTTGTCCCTTCTATAACCCCTTGGATGGAGAATAAACATTGCGAGCTGAATTATTACGCGACCCAGTTCCTAACTGGTCATGGATGTTTTAGGAAGTACCTGCACAGATTTGGACATGATACTTCCCCTATATGCCCAAACTGTTGTAGACGAAGAGGAAGATGCGGAGCATATTCTAACATGCTGCCCCAGGTTTAGATGGCCCGGAGAAACTAGATTAGGACCAAACCGGCTCATGGAGGAGCTGTTGAATTCTAGGACGCTATGGAGCCAATACAGCCAGAAAATGGCCGAAGTAATGATAGTACTCCGAAGGTTGGAGGAACGAAGACGAAATTTGATATAAGTGATAAAGCTTTCGAGCTAACCAGCCCCCGCGAAGTAATACCTTACGGCAGTCCCGCGGGGGGAGAGTGGTTGATGTGTGTGTAGGGGGTGGGTTTTAGTACGTAGGCACCAAGGATGGTGAATCGTGCATGCTTTTGTTGGAACAAAGTATCTTCAGAAGATTTACCACCTCCGGCTCAAGACAAAAAAAAAAAAAAAAAAAAAAAAAACAGTTAATTTTATATACATACAATATACCTAAGCAATACTATACATAACATGAAGAAGGACTATAAAAATGAAAATATTTCCCCAGTCTGAATTG
>JABZEU010000274.1:0-11838 GCA_014635995.1 Sarcophaga peregrina
TAGAAATAATTTATATGATGATTATTAAGTTTTTTTCCAACATAAACGTAATGAAATACCGTTTTTTAATAACGGCTAAGCGTTGCGTAATTCTTTGTCTGGGTCATCACAGAGAGACCGAAATGCTTCCATCAATGCATCAAAAACCATTTTGTAATCCTTCAAGTTCTTTTTGCCATGATTGTCATCAAATTGCAAATTTTCATCGATTATGTTATCATTGAGCGCTTTCAAGTCCTCAAGGGAGTTTATTACAAAAGTAGTCTTAATTGCCACATTGCGTTTTTCCTATCGAACAAACCTTTCGATCACTACTTTTTGGGTAGACAATGCTGCCATTATAATCTCTGTTTGAGCTCCTTAATTTCGCCTTGAAATATAAATATTTAACAGAAAATCGTGATATTTTGGTAGACAAAACATATTTTCATTTCACTTGTTATTTCTGATAATTTGGCATTCATTTCAGAGAATTTAACATCAAATTGGGGAACATTGGCATCATCATTTTCTGTACCTTTATCTGTTAAAATACTACATAAATAGTAAGGCATATTTTAACGATTGTACAAGATACTTACCAGCAGTGCTCAGATAAATGCGCTCCATAACTGCTAGTACAAATTTGGTATACATACATCTTTTCATTTAGATTTTTAATGAACTATTTTATTTCACTGGCACTTCAATATCACTTTATAAATTTTATTATAAATTTGCAATATTTACTTGGGGTTTTCCCTTTTTTTAATAAAATTGAGCACCACCTAAAAACCATATTTACTGTGACTGACATTTGATTTACCGACATGCTTCCTTTGTTTTATTATTGTTTTCTTACATTTTCTTATTTTGCTTTCCTTTGTTTTATTCTTACTTTTGTTTCTATTCAATATGTTTGGTTGATATCTGCATGAGATTTAAACCAATTTGTAGTCCAATTCCAAAATAGTTAATTTATAATTTGCGTTTTTATCAACCGACTACTTTATTTACTACAGGGTATGTACTGTGATGATTGCAAACTCTGTTTGCGTTCTATCTCCTTATGTATTGTCATCTTGTAATGTTACATTGGCTTTAAGCAGAGAGAGAGAGAGAGAGAAAAACTTACAAATTGTGTCAATGCGAATGCAATTTAATCGGAAACATTTTATGTTTTATGCTCGTATTATACAATGCAAGTGGTGATGCAAGTGAGGCAAGACGTTTAATACTAAAAAATCTGTCATGATTTTATTTTAATCAATTTGATTTTTATTACAAAAACAACAAAAACAAACACATTGCATTGTACTTACATGCATACACAGGCAATGGCATTCGCTATTCAAAGAATTCCCCCATAAATGTTGAAATGACTGGAAATATCTTCTCTCGTAAATTGTATCATAATGACTGACTGGCTGACTGACTGTGCAGTTTGCAGTTTGCAGTTGCAGTTACAGTTGTAGGTAGAGAAGTTCCTTTACTTTCTGCAACAAACTTGTTGGATCGTTAAAAGTATTTTGTTGTTGTTGTTGTTATTATTAAATTATATCTTATTGTTGTTGTTGCTTTCTACAATATTATTTTCTATTTGTTTTCCGTTTTCCAGTTTTTTTTTCGTTAGTTTTATAGATGAATTCTAAAAGTTGTGTTTATGCGTGTCGGTTAATTTATAAAACTTAAATTAGTTATCGTTGCTACATACGTACATACATATGTATGTATATATGTGTGTATGTATGTGTGTTTGTGTTTGTAAGTTATTTCCGAGTTGTTGCCATTAATGTTCACATTTTTATCCTGTTTTTTTTTATTATTTTTTTGTTTTACTTTGTTTCCCAAGTTGTTGTCTACTCCTGGCAGACCTACTTGGCATCATCGCTTAGTCAGCTGCACGTACATTCATACATACATATAGGAAATGCTGTAAAAATTTATATTTTCATTCATAAAGTTTTTCTTTTTTTTTGTTCTTGTTCTTGTTATTGTTTTTTTTTATTATATTTTATTATTTATTTTTCTTTCATTTTATATACATACGTACCCATTGCTTTGCCTTGTTCTATTATTTATTACTTCTCATGTTTTCTATAAAAAAAATACTTAAAATGTTGCATTGGATTTGCAAAGCTGCAATAATAATTGGCTCATGTACAGTACCTAGAGAAATGTAGTGACTTATGTACTTAATATGTTTGCTAGGGATCAGAGATCAATTCATAATTTCTGTTACTTATACGCATTCCTACTTATTTTAATACTATGGAACCGAACCTCTACTTTTATTCAAAGTTTGAAGCTGCTCATCATACTTATCATATTTAACAACACAACATGTATGATGTTCATGATGTTGATTGATTTCGACTCTCCATACTCACAACATATACACGAATCACACAATAAGTATGATTCGCATACGAACACAAAAATATTTACTAGAAGAGTTGTGTGTTTGCCTTGCTTGCTGGTTGTGTATCTGTCTGTCTTATTTCTTTTGTTGTAAATGCAACAACAACTAAGACAGTAAATTTTTAATAAATGATTCAAATCACTCGAATTATTTGTAAGTATTCTAAGTAGTTTTCTAAAGTTACATACCTTAATTGGTCATTTTAACCTTTCATTCAGGATTATTGATCTAGTTTCTTACACCATTTATGTTGTGTATGATAATTTTTATACATAAGTGGCGGGACCTACAGTTTAAAGTCGACTCCGAACGACAGATTCTTTGAGAAACTTTTCATAACAATTTTATTTACTTTCAGAGTTTTTGCTATAAATCTACTGAAAGGAAATCGCCGAATAAATACTTTTTGTATTTTTATTTTGAAGTCTGGCCTGGGACTCGACCCGTGGCTTTATGTCTAAATAAGTCAACACACTACCTACTAGGCTATTGCAACTTTTAACTTCAACTTTCTAAAGTTGTTGAATCTAAATAAGTAGAGACTTACGAATCAAACATATTTCGAATGGTATGAGTTTGATGTCAACGTTGTATTGCAACCTGAACTTATAAATCAGGGCCCTTACACACTAAATTCCCCCTTATCTCGTGGACTTGTTGAGCCCACTCCGGAACTATGGAGGTTTTACTTCGGAGTGGAGTCCTTTTGGCCCTTTGGCCCCAGCGTGCTCATATCCGCGTCCGGATTGCGTATCGAAAGTTCTCGAGACATTTAAGTGTCCTCATTATTCCTTTCGTCCAGGTCTCTGTTTGAAATTTCGTTTCGTTTGATACGTGTACCAGTGTCATCTATGCCGGTGTGCCTACATGTTCTGCAGCCTTAAGATCTCTCTTCTTCAGTCTTAGAATACGCTCCACGTAATTCGCCACTGAGGCGCAATTCTCTCTACTCACAATCATAACCCCGACAATGTTAGCATCCGTGGTGATCGTTTCAATTATTGATGTACAGTATACAAGTCGCCGTGGTCTAGTAGGTAGTGTGTTGGCTTATTAGACGAAAGGCCCGGGTTCGTATCCCAGGGCAGACATCAAAACGTAAATATGAAAATAATTCTTCAACTACTTCCTCTCAGTAGATTCCTGACAAAAACTCGCAGCTTAAAATGAAAATTGCCATGAGAAGCTTCTCAGAAAAGCTATCGTTCGGAGTCGACTTTAAACTGGGACCTACAGTCATATAAAAAATTAACACACACAACACGGTTGGTGTGAGAAGCTAGGGCGTTGTACAATGGGTCAATTCGACCTCTGGGTACTTGTCACAGTTGACAGCGATAGCTCTGCCAGCGTGCACATTCGAAAACAGTGTGTTCTGCATCATTAATTGCTTTCCCCTCCGCATAAAGACAGTAAGGGGATGCCCATTCTGTGCTGATATTTACTAAAATATCCGTGACTCGATAGTATTTGTGTAGCGTAGTAATTTACCTTTCCAAATTTTCGATCAATCCATGGCCTTATGTCCGGAATAAGTCTCGTTGTCCACCTTCCTCTATCTTCATCGTTCCATCCCCATTGTCATTCTGAAATAGTATTTTCCCTGAAGTGACCGGTTATGTGATAAGGCGGAAATAAATCTCAGGGATTGTATCTGCTATCACAAGTACGAGTGGGGCGGACACTGTACATATCGTACGACGCCATACGTTTTCTGCAATGAAGACCTAGCACTTCTTAACCAGCCTAAGCCAATCATGATTCTATAGAGAGCCTTGAAGTTAGCTCTTGACACAGAATTCAAACCCCTGCCAAGGGTCTTCAAGGCAGTTACAGAGAAGATTCACGATAGTCTCTAACCTCTCATCATTGCAACATACAACCTCCGGTTCGGCTGGGATCTGTTCCAGATCACTGTCAGCGGCCTAATCTCGCAGTGCCTTGTAACAAGCACAATAACTAACTTTAAACTGGCCTTATCAAAACCCATCAGGAAAACCTATTCTTACACTGTCTTTAGAACCAGCCGCTCTGCTGCCAGCAGATCAACAGGGATTGTACCTGCGATCGTAAGTACTTATGTATGTATACACAAGTGTATATGCTGAGTTATGGAGAGTCGAAATCGATCAACAACATCAAACATGTTGTGTTGTTAAGAACAAAAAAAAGAACAGACACATTAGCTAAAAAAGGCAGAGACAGAGCAGCAAGCAGAACAAACACGCAACCTTCTAGTGAGTATTTTAGTGTTCGTATGTGAATCATGCATATTTTGTTCTTCGTGGATATGTTAAGTTATGGAGAGCAAAATTTAACAACAACATCAAACGTGTTGTGTTGTTAAGTATGATGGGCAGCTTCAAACTTTGAATATGTATAGAGGTTTGGTTTGATGATATAAAATAAGTATGAAGGCATGGGTATAAGTATCAGAAATTATGACTATTACACGATTCTACTCATCATTATTTTGAGTACTTTTTGCTGATCTCTGAAAGGTATCCAGCCATCCCTTCTATCCTTAAGAAATTATTTCTTTTCGTTCGCAATTTTATTGTTATAAAGGCGATCGCTTCGTTTGTTTCATTAATTCTGAAGAAAATTTTGTAAAATTTTATTGAATGCCAGCGACTGAATGTACACGCAAATATGCTTTCCATCTTTGCAACTCTTTTATGCGTTTATTCGTCCCATGTTTTTTCTTTTCTGTTTCATACAATTTGTTGTTCTTCTTTCAATTCTTCCTCATTTGTTTTTTGTTTTTTTTTTGTTGTCATTTTCCGTTTGCAACAACCAAAACAACAATGTTGCAACATTTATTCGAATTATTATTACGACTTAATGGTTAATTCTAATGATATGCCGCCTGCAATAAAAATGCAATCAAATAAAATGCAACAAACTAAACTGAACTGAACTACAAAATGAAGAATGCGTGTCTCTCTACTACTTTAACAGAAATAACATTAAAAAAAAAATAAAAAAGAAATGAGGAAATGGTGAAATGAGGAAAAAAAGAAAATTTTTTTTTATTTAAGTGCCAGAAATTTATGTGCCCCATGTATAGTACATGCCACATACATAGAGTTCTGATGCAATTAAATTATATTAACAATGTACGCGCATATCTGATTCTGATTAAAATTTATATTTTATGACTCAAATCTGAAATCTTGAAGGATAATTTTTTAAAAGTGTCTGCATTTAACAAACACGATAGGCTATGCAGCTGAAGTGCAAGAATCCATTAACAGATCACTGGACAGGATTATTTATTGGCATTGTTAGTGATCGAATATGGTCGAAGGATCAGATATTTAGTTAGGGAACCTTAAATACAAAAGATAAGTTCATCTTATGCTTATTTCGTGAATGGTAACACTTAGCTCATGTCTGATTTGACAGATAATTAGTTTTATCCTTCCGCTCCCGCTTTTCCAAGTGGGCCTGCGATCGACTTACAGAAGATACCGATTTTGGTAAAAAAAAATCATCTTTTCAGATGAAGCTCATTTTAATCTTAGCGGGTATGTAAACAAGCTAAATTATCTTAATTGGGGCACAGAAAACCGGCACGAATACATTGAAAAGCCGACGCACCCAAAACGAGTTACCGTTTGGTCCAGAGGCATAATTGGGCCATTTTTCTTCAAAAATGAGCAAGGAGTGGCCGTTACGGTCAATGGCGATCGTTATCGGGCCATATTGAACGAATTTTTGTGCACAAAAATTGAAGAGGCGTACATTGGCAACATTTGGTTTCAACAGGACGGCGCTATGTGCCACACAGCCGAAGCTACACTCAATGGTTTGCGCATTGTTTTTGAAGATCGCATTATCAGCCGCAGAGCTGATGTCGTTTGACTACCTCGGAGCTGTGATTTTACACCGTTGGACTATTATTTGTGGGGTGCCGTCAAAAATAAGTGTTATGCCGACAAGCCAGAGACAATTGACGCTTTTAAGGGCAATATTCATGAAGCTATTGGTGAAATACAGCCATGGCAGCCATTTGAATGAAATTATTTTCCATTAGTAATCGGAAGGAGTGTACTTTCAAATGAAAAAAGAAATTTGAGAAAATATTCCGGAGTTTCTTTTTTAGAAGGATTTTCAAAAAAAAAAAGTTAGTTGGCGGAGGTCGCCGTGGTCTAGTAGGTAGTGTGCTGGCTTATTAGACGTAAAGGCCAGGGTTCGAGTCCCAGGCCAGACATCAAAATAAAAAACAAAAAAAGTATTTTTCGGCGTCTTTACTATCATCCGATTTCTGGCAAAAACTCTGTGTGTCAAAATAAAATTGCCATGAAAAGTTTCTCATAAAATCTATCGTTCGGAGTCGACTTTAAACTGTAGGTCCCGCTTCTCATGTATAAAATTAACACACACAACATAAGTAGTGTGAGAAACTAGGTAAATAATCCTGACTGAAGGTTTTTAATGATCAAATATGTATGTAGTTGGCGGAGCTTTTATATAACGACGGCTTTCAAATGCTGGACATAGTAAGCTGTGGTATATTTATTAAAGGTTCCGATGTTAAGCCTTCCTTTAAGCATAGTCCTTAGTCTAATAGGAAATGTTTTCTTTTGTCTTTTAAAAACATTTAAAATATGAGCCTGTAGATAAAATATAAAATAAATAAATTTTGTGTTTAGTTGGTTAATTAAAATTCTTTAATATTCGTTTTATACTGGGTGCCACTGTTCACTACTTGATGTAAACAATAACAATTGCTTTTCTTTGTTATTTCTTCTCTTTACCCCCTTTGTATAAACAATAATAAGTAATTACTAGACAATTATTCGACAGATCTTTGTAATATAGATCTTCAAACCACGATTACTCTCTTCAAACTTACCGCAACTTCACACAACACTGACTAAACTTTACTAACTCAGTTGATTGCAGTGCTTTGTCTTTAATAAGGGAAGTAAACAGTCTAGTAATTTTTATTGTTTATGCAAAAGTATATAAATCAAAGTGAAGTCGCCGTGGTCTAGTAGGTAGTGTGTTGGTTTACTAGACAAAAGGCCCGGGTTCGTATCCCAGGTCAGACATCAAAACGAAAAATATTTCTTCGGCGACTTCCTCTCAGCAGATTTCTGGCAAAGACTCTGTGAATAAAAATTGCCATGAAAAGCTTTTCAAAAATCTGTCGTTCGGAGTCGACTTTAAACTGTCGGTCCCGCTACTTATGTATAAAATTAACACACAATACAAGAGTGGTGTGAGAAGCTAGGTCGTAATCCTGACTGAAGGGTTGTAATGGCCAATTATGTATGTAAACAGTCTTGTAATTTTTATTGTTTATGCAAAAGTGTATAAACCAAGGAATAACACACAAAGCAATTGTTGTTGTTAACATCAAGTTGTGAACAGTGACAAACAGAATTGTGCGAATAATAAAGAATTTTAATTAAAACTGAAAACAAATTTATTTCGATTTTATTTGCAATCTACGAGCACTTAACCATTTTAATTGTGTTATCACATGGGCTACAAAATATTCTAAATTTTGTAAAAATTCAAAGACATTTGTATTCAGTGTTTCGGCTGATGCAAGCAAATATTTTATTTAAATTCCTCTCTCTGTCTCTCGCATATGGGTATGTAGTCAACCTTCTTTGACAAGACAATGTTAAAGTGCGTTACTATTCCTCTATACGAGTATGTATGCTGTTGCATGACTTTGCATCGTATACACTTAATTAAATCCCATCATCAAAACGATAACATTTAATTAAAGTTTATTTTTTTGTATTTTTTTTAAATATATTTTGTTGTTGTTATTATTGTTTCTTAGTTGGCTTATATTCCTTAATTTATGTCTATAATAAATAATAACGAAAAACACATGCTGCATCACACAAAAAGAAGAAGAAATGAAGAAAACAAAACAGCAACAAAAAAAACGCATTTATTCTGTATTTGAGTTCAATAATTCTTAAGGATGATCATTTAAGTACACCCAAACCAACAAACCTTGAGTAACTTGAGTCATTGTAAACACAAAGCAATTATGAAATGGGAATTATTTAAAGCACACCAACAACAATCATTAAAGAATGAACACTAAACACACATTTTAAATGCATTGAAGGCACGTAAGTAAGGCTGTCGTAAAACATTTTCTCTTCCATCTTCTTATTATTTCTGAGCTTGGATTTACGTCCTCATTAATCCAGGTTTTTCCTTTCAGCTAACCAGCTTATTGATCTGCTGAAGCTAGTTCTAGAATATAAGGGTTACCACATATCGTTTTCCATTACGAAAATGTAATGGGTTGTTGTATTGGCTAATCGATCAAAACTTTTATTGGAAAGAACAATCCCAGGTCAGATATCAAAACGAAAAATATTTCTTCGGCGACTTCCTCTCAGCAGATTTCTGGCAAAGACTCTGACAGTAAAAAATTGCCATGAAAAGCTTCTCAAAAATCTGTCATTCGGAGTCGACTTTAAACTGTAGGTCCCGCCACTCATTTATAAAATAACGCACACAACATAAGTGGTGTGAGAAGCTAGGTTGTAATCCTGACTGTAGGGTTGTAATGGCCAATTATGTTATGTATGTATGTGAGTTATGCATCAGACTATCCTTGAATAACATAAGCTTGAAAGTCGGTTTCTTGACAGGCCATGGTACACTCGGAGTATTTTTTTTTATAAAACCAGCACTCAGGGGATGACCCCTACTCATGCAGTGCATTGTGCAGGTTTTTTAGGAAAGGTGGAAAGAGAGAGTTAATATGCGGACGGTAAGGAAATGAGTTGCTGCTGGTGACTATAAAAACGGCCAGTGCTATACCTTCACCATTAGACAGTCTACTACAGCAATCGTCCCAAGAAGCCCGCAGTTTCTCACACCACACTTATGTTGTGTGTGTCAATTTTATACATAAGTGGCGGGACCTACAGTTTAAAGTCGACTCCGAACGATAGATTTTATGAGAAATTTTTCATGGCAATTTTCTTTTGACACTCAGAGTTTTGCCAGAAATCTGCTGAGAGGAAATCGCCGAAAAAATACTTTTTGTATTTTTATTTCGATGTCCGGTCTGGGACTCGAACCCCTGCTTTACGTCTAATAAGCCAGCACACTACCTACTAGACCATGGCGACCCCTAACACTCAGAGTATACTTATTCTTTATGGATGTGGGATTCAAGCCCAAAATATAAATGCTGTAATGTAAACATATTGTATCATTAGAACACCTACTTCGAACATCCTGTCATAATTGGCCACTACAACCCTTTAGTCAGGAATACAACCTAATTTCTCACACCACTTACGTTGTTTCCATATTCATTTTATGTATATGAGTGTTATAACCGACACTTTAAAGTCAGACAGAGTAATTTAAGAAATTACAATTCCATTTACTGCTGAGAGGAAGTTGCCGTAGAAAAAGTTTTTTTTTATATTTTGTTGATTGGCATGATTACAACCCTTTAGTGAGGATTACAACCTAACTTTTCAAGCTACTTATGTTGTGTGTGTTAATTTTAAACACGAGTGGCCGGGACCTACAGTTTAAAAACGACTCTGAAAGACATATTTTTGAGAACGTTTTCATGGTAATTTATTTACTCTCAGAGTTTTTGCCAGAAATCTTCTGAGAGGCAATCGCTGAAGAAATATTTTTTTTTTATATTTTCGTTTTGATGTCTGACCTGGGATTTGAATTCGGATCTTACGTCTACTAAGCCAACACAACTACCTACTAGACTACGGCGACTTCACCAGTTATTTAGTGAGTGTTTATTTTATCTGTAAGCTGTGGTACATACAATTCAAAGACTCCGAACGTCAGATTTTTAAGAAGCTTTTCATGACAAATTTATTTACTCTCAGAGTTTTTGACAGTAATCTGCTGAGGGAAAGTTGCCAGAGAAATATTTTTTCATATTTCGTTCTGTTGGAGATATTTGACCTAGGGTTTGGAACAAGGTTTCACGTCTAATAATCCATCATACCATCTACTATAGTAGATCCAGGGGCATTGAAAGGCATTAATGGATCACAGAAGTAAACACTCGAGTGCAAATAATGTACTGGACAGGGAATTGTTGATTTTAAGCTGCATCTTAAAGTTTAAAGGAGCCACTACAACATTTAGTGGCATTAAAAATGCATTCATAGGTACACATGGATCAGAGATCGGCAATCATACTCCTAATTTTGATACTTATACCTAGTCATACTTATTTTAATACCATCGAATCTCTATATGAGTTTGTTTAAGAACAAAGTTTACAGCACTCATCATACTTATTATACAACACGTATGATGTTGTAGTTGATTTCGACTCTACATACACACAACATATACCTGAAGCACAAAATAAGTATGAATCGCGTACGAACGCTAAAATACTCACTAAATGGTTGTATGTCTACTTGCAGTTCTACCTTTTTTGCTTATGTGCCCATTTTCGTTTGTTGTAAATGCAACAACAACTAAGGCGATAAATTTTGATGAATGTTACGAGTCACTCGTGATTTTTAAGAGCTATAGGAAAACTTTTCAAAAAAAGCTCATAAAATTCAGAAAAATGCATAAAATCTTTATTTAGTCGATAGTACGGTATCTCACGAATAAATACTTCAATGTTGTCTTCCAATGCGTCAATTGAGGTGGGCTTGTCTGTATAGACCTGAGCTTTAACATAGCCCCACAAAAGATTGTCTAAAGGCGTTAAATCTAGGCGGCCAATTGACCGGTTACGAACGTGAAATAAAATGTTCACCGAACTCGCCTCTCAATAAGTCCATTGTTACGAGTGCTGTATGGCATATCGCATCATCTTGTTAAAATCACATGTCATGCAAGTCAAGGTCTGGCTTTTTAAGCAAAAAAAAAAAGTTGGATATCATCTGTCGGTAGCGCTCATCATTCATAGTTACATTACGATTCGCAGCATCTTTGAAGAAGTACGGTCCAATGATGCCAACAGCCAATGAACCGCAACCAAACTCTGACTTTTTCGGGATGCATTCGTAGCTTTTGAAATGCTTCTGGCTGATCTTCACTACAAAATCGACAATTCCTGTTTTTGTAAGTATCCATTGAGCCAAAACTGAGCTTCCATAAAACGGAAGAAGCGCGCGATGAACTTTCTTAATAGAGCACCCATTTTGATAATAAAATTCAATAATTTGCAGACAATGTTCGTTTGTAAGACGATTCGTGGTTAAATTATAGACCAAACTGAATATGTTTGACAGTGAAACAAAACACGAAACGTGCGTGAGCTGTTTAAACCAGTGTTGCCAAAAAGATAATAGCTAAAAAATCACCCGATATTATAAGTATTTTTTCTAAAACTAGGAATCTAAATGAGTAGATGCTTATGTGAATCAAACATATATCGAATGGTATGAGTTTGATGGCAACATTGTACGCATACTCATTGCAACCTGTACGCATAA
>JABZEU010000275.1:0-11828 GCA_014635995.1 Sarcophaga peregrina
AGCGCCAGAGATCGAGTCAATACTCTAGACTGAACGGTTTGTAATGACCAATTACGTATGTACATAATATTTTAATAAATTATTTGGGATACTTTAATTCATTTTCTTTAAATAAACACACTATATTCGTACAATTATTGGCCATTAAACCCTTTGTGGGGATTATAGCCTAAGTTCTCACATTGCCCCTGTTGTAGGCATTAATTTTATATCCCCTAAGTGGCAGAACCAACAAGTTTAACGTCCAATCTGAATGATCTGTTAAAGAAGTTTTTCTATAAGTTTCGTTTTTTAAGCGATTTTTTTTTTTATTTAAACTAGCTAACCCGGTGAATTTCGTCCTGCCCGGTACTCAATTCTATCTAGTACAAAATTTAATTGAAGTCGGTACGTTATTTATGTGAGGCATACACATACATGGCTAACACTGACGAAGTTGTAGTTGTTTTACACACTCCAAAATAAAAACTAACAGACATACATATATACTAGGGATGCCAATCGGAAAATCTCCGAAACGCGAAATCCCGGGATTTTCGGGGATTCACAAAATCCCGAATCCTGGGGTTTTTAAATACTTGTCCCGGGATTTTTCGGGATATTCGGGATTGTGAATTCATATGTATTTTGACCCTACAAAAGGTCCTGAAAAAAAATTCTATATCACTTGACTTCAATAATAGCATCTCAGATGAGGAAAACCCTGCTTCCTTTGATAAAAAATTATTTGATGGCCAACAAAAAAAGAATGGTTAAAATCGGTTCATTAGTTTAAGATTCATAGGTATCACTTGAAGGTGATACCTATTTTTGGTGGGGATTGTCAATATGGACTCTACGAACTTAACCACCAAATTTTATTCGTCTACGATCAATATTTATCTAAATATTCAATTTTAACGATTTGCCACGCCCTCTTAACATTTAGTGATATGTAAAATAAACGTTGTCCGATTCTCAAGCTGTAATAATGGCCCGTACTGTAGCAGGCTCTACGATAATAGAATTGCAATCTGTACTTGCTTAGGTTTTGGTGAGTTTGCCGATATCGAGTCTACGAACTTACCCACCAAAATTTTATTCGTCTACGATCAATATGTATCTAAATATTCAATTTTAACGATTTGCCACGCCCTCTTAACATTTAGGGTTATGAAAAAATAGATGTTGTCCGATCCTAAAGCTGTAATAATGGCCCGTTCTGTAGCAGACTCTACACGATAATATAGTAGCAATCTGTACATGCTTAGGTTGAAGAATTCTGTCAACATAAATTGGGTGTAGTGGTATAGCGTCTTACTGATTCAATCCTCATAGAAGGTGGCTAGTTAATCTACTGGAAAAAGTCATGGCTAAACGAACACTTAAGAACATTCTCGAATGATTTATTGGTTAGAGGAGACAATATAAATTAAAATCGATTGAACTAGTTGATGCCAAGACGTAAACATCCGCTTTTAACTTGTAGTTTGAAATATGGTTGTTTTCTTGTTGTTTTCAATTTAGCAAATTTAAATTAAATACAATTTGATAAACAAAAATTTTAAAATATAAATTAAAATGAAATAAAATAGTTTTCTAAGCATATTAATGACTCTGTGATGGCAATCTCCAATGAAGATTATTTATTTTTCTAAAATTAATCGCTGATAAAGAAGCTTAAATAATTAAAAAGCCTTTAATATTATTGTTAAAATTGTTATTATTATATAAATACACAGGCATACAAAAGTATACATACATGGGATTAATAAATTTCACAAAGAAAGTTTGTCAACCAATTTTAAAGATTTTCAACGAAAACGGATTAGTTAAAATGTTACCTAAAATTTATTAACCGTATGTATACTTTAAAGGCTGAGTGTACATACATATGTATGTATCCCTCTTTGTGGACATTTTTTTTTAATAATGAAAAAAAGTACCTTATAATTAAGAATTTTAGCAATTGAAAACAAATTATAATAAATCAAAACATTGATTAGATTATACTCGTAACTCAGTTTCATTTTTAATTTTTCGTTTTTTTTTCTTCACTGTACTTTGCTATTGGAAATAAATAAATAAAAAAAAAATCAATGTATAGTATAATAATAGATAAAATATAGTCTTGTTGAACTAAAGAACTAATTGAACAAAAGTTTGAAGTAATCTTAATCGAAATTTGGTCACTTTTTAAACACATTTTTTATTTAAACAATAAGCGTGTTTATTAAGGGTATTCATGGTAAACTTAGAAAGAAGCCTTGAAAACGTTAGGCCTTGTGTGATATACAAGAACAACATTTTTTAATTATTATTACAAGCTATTACAAGTATGTACATGGACATTGATTTACTTGAAAGTTTCCTCGGTTCCCACATTCAGAGAGAATGTCATCAGCAACGAGAATAATAGGATGATCACCCTTTCACTATGTTCACAAGAAGTGTTGTTTGCTAGCCAAAGCAGAAGTCTTGGGGATGATAGGGTTGCCATCTACTTTACTACTTAAAAGGATGCGAAATTTATTTGTCTTGCATACACTTCTTCCATTATTTGTGTTCAGTGACGAAGCTATTTTGGCTCAATTGATACATAAATAAGCAGAATTGTCGATTTTAGAGTGCGGATCAGTCAGAAGCATTGCAAAAGCTACCAATGCAACCAGAAAAAGTCTCAGTTTGGTGCGGTTTATGGACTGGTAGCATCATTGGACCGTACTTCTTCAAAGATTGCAGCGAATACTGAAGTGACTGTGAATGGTGAGCGCTTACCGTGAGATGATATCCAACTTTTTATTTGCCCAAAAGCAAGAGCTTGACTTGCATGATATGTGGTCACATGCCACACAGCACGCGTAAATAATTGACTTATTGAGAGACGAGTTCGGTGAAAATTTTATTTCACGTTCGGAACCGGTCAATTGCCCGCCTAGATCGTGGGACTTATCGCCTTTAGATTATTTTTTGTGGGGGCTATATTAAAGCTCATGCCTATCAGAGATCAGCTATAAATCGTTTTTCCGCTATTCATAAGCCCTAATGCAATTTTGAGTACGAGTGAATCAACTGAATTGAAATTCAACTACTCTGATTCATTCGTATTCAGTACAACATTGATTTATAAGTATAAGTCGCAGTAGAGTATGAGTACAACATTGACATCAAACTCATAACATTCGAAATATGCTTGATTCATAGGCTTACTCAGTCCAGATTCATAAATTTAGAAAAGTACTTATAATACTTATAAACGATTCGAGTGATTTGAATCATTCATCAAAATTACAGCTTGGTTTTGTTGCATTTAAGAAAAAGAAGAATGAAAAAGACAAACGCAGCAAGCAAGCGGAGCAAACACCCAACCTTTTTGTAAGTATTGTAGTGTTCGTACGCGAATCATACTTATTTTGTGATTCGTGTAAATGTTAAGTAGTGACGAGTCGATGTCAATAACATCATGCGTATTGTTAAGTTATGAGTATGACGAGTATTTCAAACTTGAGTATGAGTAGTATGAGTATGATATTGAAATAAATATGAATACTTATGAGTATGAGAAATTATAAGTATGACTCGAATCTACTTATCGTTTTGAATACTTATTGCTAAAATCTGATGTCTATACAAACAAGCCTACATTGGAAGACAATATTGAAGCTTTATTCATGAGATACCGGCCAAAATGTTGGAAAAAGTATACAAAATTGGACTAAGCAAATAAACCATTTGAGGCGCAGTCGCGGTCAACATTTGCATGAAATAATCTTTAAACATTAAAGTATATGGACCGTACTATCAATTCAAGTCGCCGTGGTCTAGTGGGTAGTGTGTTGGCTTATTAAACGAAAGGCCCGGGTTCGAATCCCAGGTCAGACATCGAAAATGAAAAACATTTCTTCGGCGACTTCCTCTCAGCAGATTTCTGGCAAAACTCTGAGAGTAAAAAATTGCCATGAAAGCTTCTCAAAAATCAGTCGTTCGGAGTCGACTGTAAAACTGTAGGTCCCGCCACTCATGTATAAAATTAAACGCACACGACATAAGTGGTGTGAGAAGCTAGGTCGTAATCCTGACTGAAGGGTTGTAATGGCCAATTATGTATGTATGTACTATCGACTCAAATGAAGATTTCATGCATTTTTCTGAATTATATGTGCTTTTCTTTTTTTGAGAAAATTTTCCTATAGCTCTTAAAAAATCACCCATTGGAAATAAACGTTTTTTATTTTTGCAAATTTATTTGGACTATTCTCATTTAGTACTTTTCTCGTGCATTATAAGAAAATGAATTATTTCAGTGGTGTTTAATCACTTTTGGCGCTCAGTGTATATCCATAGTCAGCTGATTATTCTAAAACCTGTTTATAAGTATATGATCCATGCCCAAAAAATATTCATTTTGAATGCTTTTTTGAGGAAAGATTTTCCATTTAGTGCCTATGTCGCATGTCACATAGGTAAAATAATGAGTGTTTTCCATTCGAAATGCCTAGCTATTAAATATGATATATTTTTTCCAGAGTTGCCATGTTAAATTATAATAATTTATTTTTATTTTATGTTTCTTTTCAGCCTTACTATTCACGAATGTGTTCAGAATTATACAATAAAACTATTGCGCCTATTGTTGTAGTCAATAAATATCATGTGTGGTAAGTAATTATGATTTGTTTATTAATAGGAGGGGGAGGGCTATGGAATTTTATTGATTTCAATATAATTATGATAATAACAATAAAAGCAATAACAAAACTTAATAATTTGCAAAAAAACAATGTTACAGCAATCTAACTATTCCAAATTATTAATAGAAAAACGCAAAAAAAACGACATCAACAATTGAAAAGTTGTTTTCAGTCGTTTGAAAATCAAAACAATTTCCATTTCATTTCATATTGAAAAACAAACAAAAAAAATTTTTAAAAAATGAAAAAAATTAGATCAACAGTTGTTGTAAGACTTTATGGAGAAACATGAATTTATTAAAACTGGGCAAACATGTGCCACTTAGTTAGCAAAGTGGACTAGACATGCAATCGAAACCCAGTGACAAGTTTCACTTTTCACCATTTTTCCATATTGCGAGGATTGAGAAAATGATTTTTTGTTTTTGTTTGCAGTTTCTTAACGCTTAACAATGCTTGGTTAAATCTTAAGAGTCTTGATTGAAATGCTTTAAGAGTGGACTCATATTGTTGGTGCTTACAACAAACACACTACAATTGTGGTGTTGCACCAATAACGCCAATAACATGTTGATTTTTTATCAACACCTTGTGTGGATTGTCCGGAAAAATGAACGCATAAATATGGACCATATGACTGCACACACAAATATGCGAACGACGCCGTAAACAATGATGAAGATGCATCGTCGTGCTGAACCAGTAGTTGCAAGCAATTATCGTAAGCCTTAATTGCATAAAAAAAAAGAAAAAAAAATTTTTAAAAAAACTATGAAATCAAGTGTGTTTAAACATAAAACACGAGATTGTTCAGACAGATATTGTTTTTCATGATGTATTTGCAACTGTTGGTTGGTATTGAAGAGAAAAAAAAATTGGTTTTTTAATTTTAAATTTATTATAAAATTAAAGATTTACAAACTATTTCCGGTTGTTGTTTTCTATTGTTTCCTGTTTGTATGCAAAGTGAAATTTAATTATTGAAAATTTTTTTAATTTTCATAAAAATTCGCATAATTTTGTTACGAACTGTAAGAAAACATCAAATGTTGCTCTACCCCACTGAGAAATGTCAATCCATATTGAATTTATTAAGAAGCAGAGTTCAATTGCACAGCCCTGCAAATTTGCGACTTTTTTTTTGTATTTCCGATAGCATTTTGTGCGCTAAACACGAATCTGATCGGATTCTGCGGATCCAATAAATTAATCGGACATTCTTGAAAATTGACAGTCCATAAGGTTGAAAAGATGGAACTTTAATACGCTGTAAGGTGAGCGAAGAGAGCCTCTTGGAGGAACTACAGCGTGAGCGTAAGATCCTCTGCGGAAACTGCCGTCTTCGCAAGATTCTAAGTTCCACGCACAAATCCCTCGACTGTATCCGACGACCTGACGGCTGCTGGACTACGTCCATTTCGTGATGCTTGAGTTTCTCCTTGACACTGCCTTTCCAGGCTGTTACTCTTGGTCAAATGCAATGGTCTTTCAAACCATTCAAGTTCCCTGGACCAGATGGTATTATCCCGGGTGACAATTTAACACGGGAGGAAATAATCCTTCATTGGTTGCTTGCCATCTACACCGTAGTCTCAGGCTCCCTTTATATCCCTTGATATCTAGGGTTATCTTCATTCTCAAGGCTGGGAAAACCGTCCCACACTGAGAGCGAATGACTACAGACCCATAAGTCTTGATTCCTTCTTCTGAAAGACACTGGAAAGAGTTCTTGATGTTAATATTAGGGCCTTGGTAGCCCAGCGCTTCTATTCGCTTCCCAACATGTGTATGCGAGAGGTAAATCAGTGGAGACCGTTCTACAGTTCTTATCTCTCGTAATGTGTTTCTTTTTGTCTTGCATCTCTTGACATAAATCCAACCCCTATTTTAAGGGTGCATGCAATGAATTTGGCTTTGGGCCCTATGCTAAGCACCAACGATCAATTGTCCAATTTCTAAAAATAGCGATGGTTCTAGCACGTCAGTGTTTAGCTCTACAATTTTTCAAAAATGGCCAAAAACGCTTTTTTTTAGGGGTTTCAATCAGATGAAGCGAACCAGATAAATCGTCAAATATTAGGAATCGTCAAATATTAGAAAAAAAAACGTCAAATCGTCAAAAACGTTCATGGCAATTGTAAAAAAACTTGTCACAAAATCGACATTTGACGATTGGAGGGATGTTGCAATATGGTTTGTGTTTCACTATTGCAACGATATTTTAACATGAGTTTGCACGAGCAAATAAGAGACTTGTTCCGAGAATCATGTATTCCTACATAAAACTCGCGAGCACATAAAGTGCGAGCTTAAAGAGGTTTTAATATACTAAAGAAACGAATATGATTGTAAGTTTTTAATTTTTAAAAATCGTCAAAATACGGACATAAATCGCTACGTCACGATTTATCGTCATTTTGACGATTTTGTGCTTCAAAAATATCAAATTGTCGATAAAATCGTCAATCTGGCAGCTATGGTTCAACCCCCTTTTTTTATCGAAAACTTGACGTGATGGAAAGTTTGAACGGAGGTTCGTGTTCAGCGTTTGGAAATACCTGGAGCCATCTTATTTGCAAAATCCATGGAGGGCTATGTTATTATAGTAGGAGGTTGCTGCATAGTGTAGAACTCTAGATGTGATAAACTCATCCCTGAAGGATAACCACTTTGGATTGATATGATTTCGTACTTTACAGAGTTTGAATACCACAATGTGTTGCAGGAAAGTGTAAAATTTTCCCAAAAATATGGCAGTGCCGGAGCAAAGTCGATAAAACTGCTCAATTAAAATTTTCGTGTCACGGTATTAGTGATTAAAATCCTCCGAAATGGATAGACCGATTTTCATGAAAATTTGTGTGAATATCGGGTAGGTCTGAGAATCGGACAACATCTATTTTTCATATCCCTAAATGTTAAGAGGGCGTGCCCAAAACGCTAAAATTGAGAATTAGGCACATATTGATCGAGACGACGAATAAAATTTGGTGGTAAGTTCGTAGAGTCGTTATCGACAATCCCACTAAATTTCGTGTGACAACCCTCTCTGTCAGGTTTAGATGGTTAAAAAAAATCGATATAGCAAAAAGTAGGCGTGGCAAACTTTTAAAATTGAATAGTTAGTTATATGGTGATCGTAGACGAATGCAATTTGGTGGGTAAGTTCGTAGAGTCTATTAGGACAAACTAACTAAAAATGGGCGAGGCAATCCTCCCCCCTTAAGAGATACCACCAAGTCGGCTAATTTGATGGTTTATAATTAAACATGTACATATTTATAACATGTACGTCTGTTAGTTTTTGTTTTGCAGCGATTACAACAACTACAAGATCCTTAGGGCTTTATCCAGCGTATTGCAATAAATATATAATCTGACCTGTTTTGGGCAATATAAAAAAATCAATTTTAGGCGGACAAAGTTCGCCGGGTCAGCTAGTAATGTATAATATGGAAACTTCAAACATAGACTTAACTTTAAAAGTTACCAGCAAAATGATCCTGCCCTTCATCTTATTGGCGGGTACTCATAATAATGAAAAACAATTTATCTGCCCGTTAAAACGGGCAAGTTGAAATAATGGCCTTAATAGGTTAAACTGAACGAATAAAATATTATGCTCTCCATACAAACTGAATGACTCATGCAGACTTATACGACTAGTAGACGTTCCGTTAATAAAAATAATAAAACAACTTTTTTAAATTAAATTATAACCATTATAAAAAATGTTATTTGTTTTGTTTGTTTGCTTTTGTTTTTTAAAAAAAAGATGGTAAATCAAATAAATTCCGCTCAATTAATTGCACTTTGCATTCAAATTTCTAGTCAACAAGCTACGTCCTAATCATCGTTTTGTTATAAAAAATAATCGTAAAAAAAATTAGGAAAAATTATTCTCTCTGTTTTTTTTTTTGTTTTATCACACTAAAAACAAACTTGTTAAAAAACAATTTTCAACGACGTGGAAATTTTGCAATTAATTTTTATTCTTTTCTGTTGACGAAAAAAAAAGAGCAGAAGAATAATAATTTAAGAATTTAGATAAGATTCTAAGAAATACAACAACAACTACAACAACAAATACAAATTTTTTTGGGTCTTATATTAACAATAAAAATACGTACATAAATCGCTACGTCACGATTTATCGTCATTTTGACGATTTTGTGCTTCAAAAATATCAAATTGTCGATAAAATCGTCAATCTGGCAGCTATGGTTCAACCCCCTTTTTTTTTGATCGAAAAACGTGACGTGATGGAAAGTTTGAACGGAGGTCGTGTTCAGCGTTTGGAAATACCTGGAGCCATCTTATTGCAAAATCCATGGAGGGCTATGTTATTATAGTAGGAGGTTGCTGCATAGTGTAGAACTCTAGATGTGATAAACTCATCCCTGAAGGATAACCACTTTGGATTGATATGATTTCGTACTTACAGAGTTTGAATACCACAATGTGTGTGCAGGAAAGTGTAAAATTTTCCCAAAATATGGCAGTGCCGGAGCAAAGTCGATAAAACTGCTCAATTAAAATTTTCGTTGTCACGGTATTAGTGATTAAAATCCTCCGAAATGGATAGACCGATTTTCATGAAAATTTGTGTGTGAATATCGGGTAGGTCTGAGAATCGGACAACATCTATTTTTCATATCCCTAAATGTTAAGAGGGCGTGCCAAAACGCTAAAATTGAGAATTAGGCACATATTGATCGAAGACGAATAAAATTTGGTGGGTAAGTTCGTAGAGTCGTTATCGACAATCCCACTAAATTTCGTGTGACAACCCTCTCTGTCAGGTTTAGATGGTTAAAAAAAATCGATATAGCAAAAAGTAGGCGTGGCAAACTTTTAAAATTGAATATTGAGGGATATAGTGATCGTAGACGAATGCAATTTGGTGGGTAAGTTCGTAGAGTCTATTAGGACCAAACTAACTAAAAATGGGCGAGGCAATCCTCCCCCCTTTAAGAGATACCACCAAGTCGGCTAATTTGATGGTTTATAATTAAACATGTACATATTTATATAACATGTACGTCTGTTAGTTTTTGTTTTGCAGCGATTACAACAACTACAAGATCCTTAGGGCTTTATCCAGCGTATTGCAATAAATATATAATCTGACCTGTTTTGGGCAATATAAAAAAATAATTTTAGCGGGACAAAGGTTCGCCGGGTCAGCTAGTAATGTATAATATGGAAACTTCAAACATAGACTTAACTTTAAAAGTTACCGCAAATGATCCTGCCTTCTATCTTATTTGGGCGGGTACTCATAATAATGAAAAAACAATTTATCTGCCCGTTAAAACGGGCAAGTTGAAAATGGCCCTTAATAGGTTAAACTGAACGAATAAAAATATTTATGCTCTCCATACAAACTGAATGACTCATGCAGACTTATACGACTAGTAGACGTTCGTTATAAAAAATAATAAAAAAAAAACTTTTTTAAATTAAATTATAACCATTATAAAAAATGTTATTGTTTTGTTTTGTTTTTGCTTTTGTTTTAAAAAAAAGAATTTGAAATCAAAATAAATTTCGTCAATTAATTGCATTTGACATTCAAATTTCTTCATTCACAGTCGTCCTAATCATCGTTTTGTTATAAAAAAAATCGTAAAAAAAGTAGGAAAAATTTTTCTCTCTGTTTTTTTTTTTGTTTTATCACACTTAAAAACAAACTTGTTAAAAACAATTTTCAACGACGTGGAAATTTTGCAATTATTTTTTTTATTCTTTTCTGTTGACGAAAAAAAAAGAGCAGAAGAATAATATATTTAAGAATTTAGATAAGATTCTAAGAAATACAACAACAACTACAACAACAATACAATTTTTTTTGGGTTCTTATATTAACAATAAAAATACGTAATAAAATCTAAGTACATACCACTGTTTTCGTATACCCTACATCCATTAGTTCGGTCAAACGATTCAGAATAACTCTTGGAGACAATACCCTTCCTGGAGGGAAAATTGAATTTGGGTCAATGTTTAGGTTCACTGTGTGTTCCACTATTAATATCCAATTATGGATCTGACATTTCCTATAAGAGAACAGTTTAAGTCCAGTATAAATCTTGCTCTTGCAGCAGTAATATTTATGTTAGAGAGCTCAGTCAACGATATTGGAAAATGAGAAGTCAAAAAGCTCCGTCTCGAAGACGAAAGCGAAGCATGGACACTTGTTATGAAGGATAGTCTCTTGAGTTAAAACGTTGCTTGACCAAGTACAGTCACTACCATAGATAAAACTCTATCAAATATTATGGTTTTTTCTTTTCTACCAAAAAATGTGCATTTTATTAAGGCAACGATAACCGAAAATGAGAAGTCAAAAAGCTCCGTCTCCATGACCAAGAGCAAAGTATAGACACGTGTAATGGAAGATAGTTTGTGGTAAAACGTTATTTAACCAGTACAGTCACTACCATAGATAAAACTCTATCAAATATTATGGTGTTTCTTTTCTACCAAAAAATTTGCATTTTATTAAGGCAAAATGCAATTTTGCGTTTGTTTCTTAAAAATGTTTCGCCCCTCTAAAACGGTGGTAATGTTTTATTCTAATAGTGTTTTCTTTTCTACCAAAAAATGTGCATTTTATAGGTAAAATGCAATTTGCATTTGTTTCTTAAAAATGTTTCGCCCTCTAAAAGGGTGGTTATGTTTTATTCTAATAGTGTTTTCTTTTCTACCAAAAAATATGCATTTTATTAAGGCAAAATGCAATTTTGGTTTGTTTCTGAAAAATGTTTCGCCTCTAAAAGGGTGTTTATGTTTTATTCTAATAGTGTTTTCTTTTCTACCAAAAAATGTGCACTTTATTAAGGCAAAATGCAATTTTGCGTTGTTTCTTAAAAATGTTTCGCCCTCTAAAACGGTGTTATGTTTTATTCTAATAGTGTTTTCTTTTCTACCAAAAAATGTGCATTTTATTAAGGCAAAATGCAATTTTGCGTTTGTTTCTTAAAAATGTTTCGCCCTCTAAACTAACGGTGGTATGTTTTATTCTAAATAATTCGCACTTTCCAATGGTGAAGGGCATTGCATTTTATGCCCTGTATAAATCGAGAGTGCTGATAATGCCTTGTAAAGCAGATGACTTTTGTTTATTTTTAAGGTACCAGATGATATTTAAAAAAT
>JABZEU010000276.1:0-11815 GCA_014635995.1 Sarcophaga peregrina
ATAGTTTTTTAAGTTCATTTTTTTATTAATTATTATGATGAATTATTATTATATAAATGAATACCATGTAAATAAAACCATGAGAAGATAGAATATTTAGGACAGTTTTCTTACTGATGTGAAGAGATTGGGTAGATTATTCGTTTGGGATCTTAACAAAGAACTTGCGCTAGTTAAGATCAAAGGAAGGGTGGGTGAAGATGCGCTTTATTCTCCAATACCATCGTGGAGAGACGTATCGACAATTGATTTGGTTGACCTTTTTATTTCCGTTAAGTTAATTCTTAAATAGGGTTTTTATATTACCATCTTCTAGCATCAAGGATTAACACCCGGTCCATTATATTAGAATTTCTAGGGAGTCTATAATAATTATTTATGATAATGAATAATACTATTGGTAAAGGAGATTGATAAGAACAAGAATCCCCCCACCGACTGCTTGCTAGCTTTATTTCAATGGCTCCCGTTCGTTCTCTCCTTCTCACCAGAGCACTTAAATACCAATAAGTCACCAGCTTTCTCAGTGTCGGCTGCGACCGTATTCAGAATTTTGTACATTACAGACATAGGCGTAACGTTTCGCTTTGCATTCGAAAATGGATTTCGTATCGCAAGGCTTGCACTGTCTTGAGAAGGTTTGCAAGCTGTAATGTGGATTCCCCTTTTGTTAAGGAGCATAAGATGCAGGCTAAATACAGAGGCACTGTTTCGCTGTATGAAAAAAATAACCGGGCGGTGTCCTCTCATGAACCACTGACTCTGGCAAAAAAGGATAGGCCCTTGAGTGCAAATGAGAGCTTAAAGATGAAAGCTTGCGATTGTTAGATCGGCTGTTACTTTGGTTGTATTGTTTGGTGAAGTGCCTTGGATAAGAGTTTTCAACGGAAAATATTGGATATGGTTCAGCGGATTGCCTTCTTGAGTATCACTGGAGTGAGAGATAGTTCTCCTCAGGCTCTGCTCCTGATACTATGCTCTGTCTGACTTCACTTGATTTGTATGTCAAGCAGTGAGCAGACCGCTTCTTACTAGCTTCTCACACTACTTATGTTGTGTGTGCGTTAATTTTTATACATGAGTGGTGGAATCTACAGCTTAAATTCGACTCCGAACAACAGAATCTCCTCTGAGGCAGTTGCCAAAGAAATTTTATTTTTTTATAATCCGTTTTGTTGGAGATGTCTGACCTCAGATAAGAATGGCAACCCACTCACTTTTATCCTTACATTCGCACGGCCATTTATCTCACGATAGTGATTATAAAGGGACACTGTAATTTTGGTAAGAATGCCGAACGACTTGGCTGTCCCTCAGGCAACTTCTACTGGATTTGTACGTTTGAGGTGAAGAAAAAGAGTGTCAGCGACCTGCCCTTAAAACGGCGCAGGATTTAGACCTCTCAGCTTCTGGTATAGAGAATGTTTAATCACCATATTTAATATTGATTGTGGTATAGCAACATACCTAAATTGTGACCTAATTTCGAGCTCTTCCTTTAAAGGAGAACTAACTCATTGTATGGATTGCTTGCAATGGCTATACCAACAAATTTTTCGGAAGAAGCTAGTGTTGTAGAGGAAATTAGGATTGCAAAAAACTGTCGCTGCTATATCTTCATACTTTTACGTTTTTACCGTTTTAAAAATGCTTAAAATATGAGCTCGTAGATTGCAAATAAAATAAAAAAATTCTTTATTATTCGCCTGATTCTGTGCGCCACTGTTCACAATTTGATGTAAACAACAACAATTGCTTTACTTTGTTATTCCTTTGTTTATATCCTTTGTATAAACAATATTAAATTACGAGACAATTGTTCGACGAATCCTTGTAACGAAGATCTTCATACCACAATTACTATCTTCAAACACACCGCGACTTTACGCAAGACAGACTGAACTTTACTAACCCAGTCGCCTGCTTTGCCTTAGCTTTTAGATGACAGTCTGATGAATGTTCTTAAAGGCGAATGTTTGTGGCTTCACCTTCTCGAAACCTTGATAATTGTAAACATTGTTCTCCGCCAAAGTGTCCGCCAAATAACTTTGTTTTCAATATCTGCTCAAATTTCTTTTATTGTTTGAAAGTACAATCCTTCAGTTTAAGAATGGGAACTAATTTCATTCAAATGGCTACCTCCACTATGCAGTAGCCTACACGATCGGTCCAATTTTTAAGCACATTATCATTATTTCACCAATGACTTCATGAATGTTGTCCTTAAAAGCGTCAATTGTCTCCGGCTTGTCGGCGTAACACTTACCTTTGACGGTACCCTACAAATAATAGTCCAACGGTGTCAAAAACCAGCTCCGAGGTGGCCAAACGAGATCAGCTCTGCGGATGATAATACGATCTTCAAAAACAGGATGCAAACCATCGAGTGTAGCTTTGGCTTGTGTGGCACGTAGCGCCGTCCTGTTGAAACCTAATGTTGCCTATATCCACCTCTTTCAATTTTTGTGAACAAAAATTCGTTCAACATGGCCCGATAATGATCGTCATTAACTGTAATGCCCACTCCTTGTTCGTTTTCGAAAAGAAATGGCCCAATTATGCCTCTGGACCAAAATCCGCACCAAACAGTGACTCGTTGCGACAATTTTGCTTGTTTACATACCCGTGTCTTAAATTTTTATAAACAAAAATTCGTTCAACATAGCCCGATAATGAATGTCATTGATTGTTACGGCCACTCCTAGCTCATTTTCGAAAAGAAATGGCCCAATTATGCCTCTGGACCAAAATCCGCACTAAACAGTGACTCGTTTTGAGTGTATCGGCTTTTCAATGTATGCGTGCGGGTTTTCTGTGCCCCAAATGCGACAATTTTGCTTGTTTATATACCCGCCAAGATCAAAGTGAGCTTCATCTGAAAAGATGATTTTTTTTTTTGCCAAAATCGGCATCTTCTATAAGTCGATCGCAACCCCACTTAGAGAAGCGAAAACTCATTGGATGGTTAATATTCGGAAGGATAAAACTAATTATCTGTCAAATCAGACATAAGCTAAGTGTTACCATTCACGAAAAAAGCACTAGTTGAAAAAAAACGTTAGATGGCGGACCCGATATATAAGTAAATATAAATTTAAGGTAGTTTCATTTCTCCTGACCCTATGTAAATTTTTTCCTTAATTTTTTTATGAAATTCGACATACGATTTAATCAACTTACGACCGATGACCAGGAACCCGATCGTCGGTCGGGGAATACCTGTCTAGTTGTGTTGTTTGTGGATTTTTGTATGCTTGTTTAGTATTGTTTATGCTGGTGTTTGTTTACTTGTTTACCAATTTTTTTATGCTGGTGTTTGTTGTTATATTAAGCAGTACGATAATTTGTAAACAGGCTTGTTTACTTCATTGTGTTTGTTGTTGTAGATTTTATAATTTTAATGTTAAGCGATGTAATACCAGAATCTAAATTTTTCATTTTTATAGTGACAAATAGAATGGAAGCAATTTTCCATGGTCGATGGAAAGTATACATTATGGTCGGAACTTACGGTTCATCAAAGTACATCCAAAGTACTAACCCACGAAATGACACGGTAAATGTTCAGTTTTAACTCCAGACAATCTTTTTCTACCACAAACAGTTTTCTTCGTTGAATTATTGAAATAAAAATTTTGATTTTTTTCTTTCAAAATAAAGACGCTTTAAGATAAATCCAATAACCTGGTGAATTATGATCGTTTTGACATTTTTTTCCTTGGAATATCATAAATTTTATTTTCATTTTCTTAACAAAGAACAATAAATTTCCATTGCCAACCGGAGCAAGGGTGTGAACTGATTGTCTTCATGAGTAAAGAATATTAAAGACGCAACCATTAAAATTATGATTTAAATGCATTGCTAATCCCTCAATAATAATTTATTTACAATGTTGGCTGGTGATTCTTTGGATTGACAAACAAAAATTACAAAAAAAAAAAAAATCAAAAAAAATTAAGAAATCGGACAAGAAAATATGATTCAAAAGGGATTAACCAAATGGATTCTAGATTTATGGTGAAAAAAATAAAAATTTAAACAAAAATTGGAAAATTTTCAGCCGGAAAAAAATAAAAAAAAAATTAAAATTTTTTTATTTAAAAATATTGATTAAATATGTTTAAATTTAATGAAATTGAAATAAAAACAAAATATAAATAGAAACTATAAATAAATTAACAAAATTTTATGGTGCAAAATGAGAAGTTTTATTCATCAATTCTTTATTTATTCATTGACAATTAATTTTATGAATATTTTAAAGATTTGATTTTTGCACAGTGGTTAGCACAAATAAAAATAATAAAATTTTCATCATTTTATTGATAACTCTAGAAAGGAAAATTAAAAAAATAAAATAAAATATTGTTACGTTTTTATCATTTTAAAAATGTTTAAAATATAGGCTCGTAGATTGCAAATAAAATAAAAATAAATTATTTGAATAGTTTTAATTAAAATTCTTTATTATACGCACAATTCTGTTTGCCACTGTTCACAACTTGATGTAAACAACAACAATTGCTTTTCTTTGTTATTCCTCTGTTTACACGCTTTGCATAGACAATAACAATTACTGATCAGCTGATCTTTGTAGCGGAGTTCTTTAAACCGTGATTGCATAATTTGTCATTACAGCCCTTCAATCACAGTTCAGGATCTAATTTCTCACATCACTTCTGTTGTGTGTGTTAATTTTATACATACAGTGACGAGCAGAAGTGAGTGCATGTTCACAATACTGAGTTTCGTCATCCACAAAAACAAAACCATACAAGCAAATACAAACAAAAAAAATTAATTTTAATTCTTTATTTTATTCTTAACAAATAGCAGTAAAAAAACAATAATTAATGAAATGAATTCAATGAGTTTGAGTGAAAAAACGAAAATAACCCACATAAACTCAATTTTGCACGTTTCAAGAAAATTCAAGAAACTAACCCAATTTCAATATTTTGTCCATAGACCCTTAATAGAAATTGCTTGATTTACGCAGTTTTGAGATGCTTTCTACCAAAATTTTCAATAAAATCTTTCGGAATTCGATTCCATTTCGTATTTATACGATCCCAATGTTTCACCATATTTGTTAGGGCTCTTTCCTACTATCCGAGCCGGATTTTCACGAATGGCCAAAGATTTTCAATCGGATTGAGGTCGGGACTTTGTGCCGGGCATTCCATCGCCCATCTTTACAATATTTGCTGTGTCCTTCGGATTACCACCCTGCTGAAAAATAATTTCTTATTCGGGATTTGTCCATAAAATTCGGAAAATTGGTTTGCAGAATCTGTAGATAGTCTTTTTTCGCATGATACCATCTACCAAATATAGAGGCCCAACATGCCAACATATTAAGCATGCCCAAACCATTACATTTTCATTGCTATGTTTAACAGTTTGCTTCACGTGGTAACAGAAATCTGCTGAAAGGAAATCGCCGTAGAATTTTGTTTTGATGTCTGGAGTGGGGCTCGAATTTTGGCTTTATGTGCAACACACGATTACTCCCTTCAAACACACCGTGTCTTCACACAAGACTGACTGAATGACTAACACTCATCTGCTTTGCCTTGCCTTTTACATGACAGTCTAAACGGCCTGAAGAAGGTTCTTGAAGGCGCATGTTCGCCTTCTCGAAATCTTTATAAATTAAAACATAATTTTTAATTGTTGTTAGGGCCATTATTACAACTTGCCGTTAACTAAAGGGAAAATTTAACGGGCAAATAATTGTTTTTCATTTTTATGAGTGCCCAATAAGATAGAAGTGATCGTTAAGCAAAAGGAAAGATCATTCTACCTTTAAACATTTAAAGGTGACTTTATGTTTAGACTTGCCATACATACATAATTGGCCACTACAACCCTTCAGTCAGGATACGACCTAGCTTCTCACACCACTTATGTTGTGTGCGTTAATTTTATACATAAGTGGCGGGACCTACAGTTTAAAAAGTCGACTTCCGAACGACAGATTTTTGAGAAGCTTTCATGGCAATATTTACTCTCAGAGTCTTTGGCAGAAATCTGCTGAGAAGAAGTCGCCGAAGAAATATTTTTTGTTTTGATGTCTGACCTGGGATTCGAACCCGGGGCCTTTTGTCTAATAAGCCTACACACTACCCACTAGACCAGGGCGACGACAATTATATTAGACTTGCCATACCCTATATTATTTTCGATATGGCAACTTCAAATTTAAACAAAATGAGCATATAAAACAATGAAAAAACAAAGGTTTCGCTGTGACACTGCGTTAGAAAATAAAACTTGTTTAACTGAGGCAGTTTATCAACTTTGCTCTGTCCTAGGATTCGAACCCGGGGCCTTTTATCTAATAAGTCCACTAGACCACGGCGACGACAATATATTACACTTGCCATACCCTATATTATTTCGATATGGCAACTTCAAATTTAAACAAAGTTCGCTGTTGCCACTGCGTTAGAAAATAAAACTTGTTTAACTGAGCAGTTTTATCGACTTTGCTCCGGCACTGCTATATTTCAATTTTATTTTATTCGTAATACTATGTTCAGACATGTACTTTTATTAAATCAATATTCGTTTTATTGAGAACAATATTTTTAGCGTTCAGGCATATAATATGCAAAATTTAAACAAAACAGCTGATTGCTTCAACAACATTTCTTTTAATTTAATCGCGAAAATTAGTGCCAACAAATTTTTTTAGAAAAAATGGAAAACAATTTAATATTGGAAAAGGTATTGCTAATGATTAACATAAACGCCGAGATGTCACGGTTAATAGGGACTACTTGTGACTCCAAAGTGTCTTTCCTCAGAAGGATGAGAAAGAAATATTATATAATATTGGGTAGCTTGGAGAAAAGAAAGCTTTTGGTTATGGCATTGTCGCTGTTTACATTTGAATTGTTAAATATCAATAGAAAGTGTTCGGAATAATGTAATGTGCTCACTGAACGTTCTTATGACAGTGTTGTATTTAAAGTTTTAATCAATATTATAACAATTTATGAGTTTATTGATCAATAATTAATTGAAATTTTATATGAAATATTGAGATCAATAATGCCGTTTATTGCGATTTACGCAATAAAGGTGTATGTCTGAACCCAGTATAAGTTGTAATAATGAAAATTCATTGAAGGTAGCTTTACAGTTCCCTTTAGCCAAAGGTACCATTAACTAAAACCAAGTTTAACGGCAAGTTGTAATAATGGCCCTTACTCTTATAGTGTTGTTAGTGGATTTGTGTTTACTTGTTTATCATTTCCTTTATTCTGGCATTTGTTGTTGTATTTTTTGTTTACCAGTTTGTTATGCTGGGTGTTGTTATTATACTACAGCAGTGTGATAGTTTGTTTCTGTAGATTTTGTTTATAACTTAATGTTTTTTTTTTCCATTTTCGTAATAATATTTTCTCATCACCTTGAACCTTGCAAACCACTGTGCCTTCGTCTATATATTAAGCGTTGACAATAAATTTAATGTCAAATTATAAAAAATGTGATCAATTTCAATTTACTGCAACCAATATTCATAATAATATATCAGCATGTCATTAATTTAATAACGAGTTGTAGAGTGACATTGAGAAATTTTTATTTTCAAAAAAAACTTAAGAAAATGATCGCAGATTAAAACACAGCGTGATGGTGTTGTCTCTAGCCATAAAACGTATGGAATTATTCAAAAAGAAATAAAAATTTTATTTCAAAGAGAAAGTATAATAAATTGAAAATAAATATTAATTTCTAAACATTTTTCTTTTATTTTTAAATTAATTTTATTTTATTTTTTAGTAATTCTTTACAAATATAAATTGCCTGTTTTAAATATTCAAAAATCAAAAAATATTTCTTTTTTAAATTACCAACAAAAATAAGAAGAATGGAGGAAATCTATTAATAATCAACTTCATTCGTTTATTGGCGATTATATGTGTATGACCCTGCAGCACATGGATAAGCATGTTGTGGTACATCATAAATATTATTTGCAGCACATAAAACATTTTTTTTTTGGTCTTTCTTGACAAAGTTTTAGCACCTCACTGCATATCAACTAAACAAGGGAGATTCAAAAGACTGTGTTCCTTAAAATACTACAGATTTTGCTTACGAAGACATAGAAGTGGCTGCACTGATGCACTGGCTGAATGGAAGTTAGAAGTTCAAGTATGCATGAGCAATTCAGTATCAGTGAGTAACTGAGTCCTATTTTGCCCTATATAACCCTTAACTATTCAGTCTTCGTACTGTTAATTATTACTTTCTGGTTACCCTCAAAGTTTTCGCATATAAAATTTGAATGCTTCAACTGCCGAAGTTTCTACAAGACTTCTGCCATAAAATTTCAAAGATCAATATAACACCTATAAGCTAGCTTGACTTACAATCTATTTCCCAAGGCAATCAAAATCTAAGATAGCTAAATAATTATTGTTACGTATGAGTTCGTAGATTCCAAATAAAGTAAAAAATAAATTTGTGTTTAATTTCAAATCAATTCTTTAATGTACGCACTACTTTTGTGCCACTGTTCGAACTTGTACCACGTATACAACAATAACTATCACAATATAAGCTTGTTCGTTGTATTTCTCTGCTTACAACTTTTTGTAAGCAACAACACACTTGTTCGTTATTCTTCATTGCCTCACAACCTTCTTGTAAGCACAACACTTCTGCTCACGTAAACACTAACAACTGTTTTCTCCACACGCAACTTGTCTGCTCTTCACTCAAGACTGATTGAATTATAAATCGATCTCGTGTCTTTACACCAGCGTTGCCATTTGCCAAGTTTTCCCTTTTTTTCCAAGTTTTTTGAAATGCAAAAAGTTTTTCTTAATTTGTTTTCTAACAAAAGAAATTTTTCCGACAAAATTAAATTTAAATTTTTTCAATTCATTTAATAATAACAACATGAAATAGTTTGGTAGTTGTGTGTTGGTTTATTAGACTAAACGCCCGGGTTAGAATCCCAGGTCAGATCAAAACGAAAATATTTCTTCGGCGACTTCCTATGCAGCAGATTTCTGGCAACGACTCTGAGAGTTAAAAATTGCCCTAAAAAGCTTCTCAAAAATCTGTCGTTCGGAGTCGACTTTAAACTGTAGGTCCCGCCACTCATGTATAAAAGTTAACGCACACAACATAAGTGGTGTGAGAAGCTAGGTCGTAATCCTCACTGAATGGTTGTTAATGGCCAATTATGTATGTATGTATGAAATATTTGAATTAAATAAAATATTGTGTACTTTATTAGCCCCAGGCAAAAGAAGCAATTAAACACAAACAGAGGGCATCGGGCCACGGAGTTTCCTTGAAAAATGTTCGGACTTTTTGTAGAAAACCAGTTTTTTTTTGCAAAAAAAATTTTTATTTTCCTAGAAATAAAGTTTTTAAAATAAAAAAATGGCAACGCTAATTTAACGCACAACTGATTGAATTCTCACTGAATCCACGTGACGTCGTCACACGCAACTGACTTAATTTGAACTCTATCATTGCTCGCTTTGTCTTTCCTTTTATATCGCTGTATCACTAGTGTGATGAATGCTCTCGAAGGAGGATGGTGGCCTTCGGAAAAGAAGTTGCTTTTCATTAATGTTTGTTGGTGTCGTATATGCATTTTGTTTTGCTAGTTTACTTCTTTGTTCGCTACACTTTGTTGTTGGATGTTTACATCTTTTTCCTTTACATTTTTGTGCTGATGTTGTTGCTATATTTTTTTATTCTTTGATCGTGTAAAGAAATCCATTGTATTTTGTTAGAATATTTTTTTTTTCGCTTATTCGTTGATCACGTGAACAAGTCCATTGGGTTGTTTTTGGAACTTTTGTTTATTATTTTAGCAACGCCATTTTCACTTTCGTAACAATATATTTAAAATAATACGTTAAAATTATTTAAGAATTCTTAACAACTCTAATTAAATTTTAAAAACAACATTTGCTTTCTACATGAAGATTGCATTCTTTTAAAGCTTCCTAAATCTGTAAAAAGTCTTGAAGAAAAAATCTTCTGTCTAAGTATTCTAAACGTATATATCGCATGAGACCAAATCACAAATCATCTCATAACTTTGGCATACTTGTGTATGTGTGTGTGTATACGAGTATAATTTTAATAGTCAGTCTGCTGCTCACACTCTGTAAAATAAGAAACTCGTGTCGAAATCTGGTGTAACGAAATAAAACCTTGAAGTTGTTTCGTGTTAAAAGTGTCATAAAATTCATTGATTCTTGCGGATATTTGGACACATTTCACATATGCTAACACACACACGCACATAAATACTTAGAAATGTTTGTATGTGTGTATGTCTGTAAGCGAATATGTTACGAAATCCATGAGCGGCAGTTGCGACACTTTATTTCAAAGTTTAGAAATTTCATTTGATGAACTGAAACCGAAAACCGAAAACTCATTAGAAAACGATTTATTTTGTTCCTTACCATACATACACACACACACACACACACTGATACCAACCAACGATTTCAATAGTAAACAAAGTGAGAAAGAAAAAAATATGTTGGAAGTCCTATCATACAGGTTCGGGCATTACGTGTTAACAGGCAAACACAGGCACACGCATACACACACACTAGGAGTCATAAATAAACGTATAAGAATTCTCTGATGGACTTACAAACAATACCACACCGACATTTTGCTTTAACATTTTTATCTCAAACAGCACATGAAGACTTACATTACTGGTTGATAAATTGTTTATTGGGTAGCGCTATAATCCGTGTTCGCCTCATATGTATGTGTGTATGTATGTAAATGCAATGTGTTTGCGCTAGTCTCCGACTCTGTTGTATTTATTTATCGTGTTTTAACATTGTTGTACAATTTGTCTTTAGGCACAATTAAGTTACAAATGTAAAAGTTTTCCAACAGTCGCGTCCAGTATGTTTTCATTACTAGCCACAGCTTTTGGGGCCTTATTTGTTTTTTTAATTTTTTTTTTCTTAACAATTAAACTAACAAAGCAAACAATGAATTCACTAACATGACATGCCATGTAAATAGTTTCACACGATGTTTCTTCTTTTAAAATACAATAAAACGCAAACGAGATGGTGGCTCAAATAAATCAAAAAAAAAAGAAAAAATGTGGAATTTCTCCAAATTTTTAATAAAAAAAGGTAAATAAAATATGTGGCATGGTCACCTTATGTTGTCAAGCACATCTTAGGATCTAATACTTTTATTTATGGCAGCTACAGCTAATCTTAAAATTTTTTCGATTTTTTAGTGATCATTTTCTAGATCCTTATAAAGGGTGTCTCATTAAGAATATACTTCTTCAATTTCAATTATTGGTAGTTATACAACTAAAAACCAGTCTTTTACGCCACACGCTAATGCGTTACTTTATATTAATAACGTAAACGTCATTTGAAAGACCATTTCTTGAGCTGCAAACAATTCAACATTGTTGCATTGGTTGTGTAGCAGAGTCGAGCAATGAATTGTTTTTTTCGCTACTCCTAAGCATCATGAATTTTGATTAATAAAGGAGTCAACAATATTGAAATTAACCACTCCGATTCATTCATCCTCCCTATACGCGTTGATTTACATGTACACGTTGCAATTAGTATGCGTTACAACCTTGACATCAAACTCATACCATTCGAATATGTTTGAACCATAAGCCTACTCATTTAGATTCGTAACTTTAGAAAAATACTTTTAAATTATGCTCGAGTGATTCGAATCATTCATCAAAATTTACATTCTTAGTTATTATTGAACTTGAAAAAAAAGGAAAAAGACACGCAAGCAAAAAAGACAGATC
>JABZEU010000277.1:0-11814 GCA_014635995.1 Sarcophaga peregrina
GAAAGGTGGGATAAACAACTACTACAACTGAAATGTATCAAATGGGCATTGGTTTTGTGATTCCGATTATATTTCGAAATCATGAGGCTATGCGCCATACAACAACCATCCGCCACCGAACTTCAAATTTCTTTTTACTTATTCAAAAATGAATATTAGCTAAATGAGAATTACATGAAACACTACATCTGAACTAACTGCAGATTTTTATTTTAATTTAAAAATATAGAATATTTAGCATACTTTTAGGGTGGTTTCGAATTTGGCCTCATAAAGCATGCTGCAGATTTTTATTTTAATTTAAAAATATAGAGGTTTGAGTGATGGCTTAATTAGATTTTCAAACAGGGTGGGTACTGATGTATCACAAGTGGTAAATGAATGGTATGGTTGGGAACTTATATAGTATGATGCGCCGCAGCTATCTGGGAAAAAAATATTAAATGTTTGTAATGTGGTAGTTATTGGACATAGAGGGAAGTGGTGTATTGTGGTGGAAAATGAGTTTAATTGTAGAATGTGTGTGGAGAATAAGTAAATGTGGTCAAAGTGTGTGTAGAGATTCGCTGCAAAGGGTTTTTGATGGAAAAATGGATGGAATTTGGTCTGAAAATGAATTTTCATATATTTAATGACATTTGGTTGTATTTTGGAAATATGGTAGAGAAAAGCGTTACGTGCTATGATTGTGCAGTAGTGAGCTACGATATTGAATTTTTTGGAAAAATAGGGTCAAAAAAAAGTTTTTTTTGGTAAAAGTGGATATGGAATGGGTAGGGCGTGGAGATATAGTGATGTCAATTTGGCGGCCCTAGGTTGAGGGGAAAGTGTTTTTCCCCCTTGCAGTGTCGGCGGGTCAGTATCGGACCGGAAGTTGTTCCATGAATTGTAGGCGTTGTAGAGGCCTATCAATCACCGTTTACCCGAGGTCAATTGGTTTCGGCGTTGCTGAGTTACGGTAGATTAAGAATGTCGTAGGGGAGAAGAATAAAGCCACTGCTCTTTGCTGTTGATTGCTTTGTTTATATAGCTTTTTGTTGTAACGGCTTTTGCTTTTGCTTGTGACGTGTATGTGTTTATGTTTATATAGGAATGCTCTACTCCGCCATTTTGAGAAAATGTGAAAAGTGGGTAATGGTGGAGTTGTTGCTTTTGGTTGTGCAGTGTTTTGTTTACTGCGTGTATGTGTTTATGTTTATATAGAAGAATGTTAGTCCACCATTTTGAAAATTTGTTAAGTGTGAGTAGTCCTCTAGTTATTGCATAGTGTGAATAATGCTGTATTGTGGTGGAAAATTATTGTAATTGTGGAAACTGTGTGGTGAGTAGTAATTGCGCTAATGATGGGTGTGGAATATATGTCGTATGGGGATATTGATGGATAATGTGGATGGTGTTTGGAATGGAAATGAATTTTGTACATTTTCGTTAAATTGGGTTGTATTTTAGTAATATTGTAGATATTAGCATTGGATACGATGCTTCTACAGTACTGAGCGAAGAAATAGTATTTTCGGAAAAATAGGGTCAAAAAAAATTTTTTTGGGTAAAAGTGGATATGGAATGGGTAGGACGTGGAGATATAGTGATGTCAATTTGGCGGCCCTAGGTTGAGGGGAAAGTGTTTTTCCCCCTTGCAGTGTCGGCGGGTCATTATCGGACCGGAAGTTGTTCCATGAATTGTAGGTACTGTGGAGACCTATCGAACACCGTTTACCCGAAGTCGATCCGTTTCGGCGTTACGGAGTTATCGCAGTTTAAGTATGGTGGTGCAAAACGCGCCTTTCCCGCTTTCGCCTTTGGGGTGAGAATATGCATTGTGTGGCTTTTATTGAAAGAGTGGTGCCGCCAAGCTTGACTAAGTGGAGGATGTGTTATTAGGGTTTGAGTAATGGTTTAATTAGATTTTCAAACAGGGTGGGTACTGATGTATCACAAGTGGTAAATGAATGGTATGGTTGGCAACTTATATAGTATGATGCGCCGCTGCTATCTGGAAAGGTGGGATAAACAACTACTACAACTGAAATGTATCAAATGGGCATTGGTTTTGTGATTCCGATTATATTTCGAAATCATGAGGCTATGCGCCATACAACAACCATCCGCCACCGAACTTCAAATTTCTTTTTACTTATTCAAAAATGAATATTAGCTAAATGAGAATTACATGAAACACTACATCTGAACTAACTGCAGATTTTTATTTTAATTTAAAAATATAGAATATTTAGCATACTTTTAGGGTGGTTTCGAATTTGGCCTCATAAAGCATGCTGCAGATTTTTATTTTAATTTAAAAATATAGAGGTTTGAGTGATGGCTTAATTAGATTTTCAAACAGGGTGGGTACTGATGTATCACAAGTGGTAAATGAATGGTATGGTTGGGAACTTATATAGTATGATGCGCCGCAGCTATCTGGAAAAAAATATTAAATGTTTGTAATGTGGTAGTTATTGGACATAGAGGGAAGTGGTGTATTGTGGTGGAAAATGAGTTTAATTGTAGAATGTGTGTGGAGAATAAGTAAATGTGGTCAAAGTGTGTGTAGAGATTCGCTGCAAAGGGTTTTTGATGGAAAAATGGATGGAATTTGGTCTGAAAATGAATTTTCATATATTTAATGACATTTGGTTGTATTTTGGAAATATGGTAGAGAAAAGCGTTACGTGCTATGATTGTGCAGTAGTGAGCTACGATATTGAATTTTTTGGAAAAATAGGGTCAAAAAAAAGTTTTTTTGGTAAAAGTGGATATGGAATGGGTAGGGCGTGGAGATATAGTGATGTCAATTTGGCGGCCCTAGGTTGAGGGGAAAGTGTTTTTCCCCCTTGCAGTGTCGGCGGGTCAGTATCGGACCGGAAGTTGTTCCATGAATTGTAGGCGTTGTAGAGGCCTATCAATCACCGTTTACCCGAGGTCAATTGGTTTCGGCGTTGCTGAGTTACGGTAGATTAAGAATGTCGTAGGGGAGAAGAATAAAGCCACTGCTCTTTGCTGTTGATTGCTTTGTTTATATAGCTTTTTGTTGTAACGGCTTTTGCTTTTGCTTGTGACGTGTATGTGTTTATGTTTATATAGGAATGCTCTACTCCGCCATTTTGAGAAAATGTGAAAAGTGGGTAATGGTGGAGTTGTTGCTTTTGGTTGTGCAGTGTTTTGTTTACTGCGTGTATGTGTTTATGTTTATATAGAAGAATGTTAGTCCACCATTTTGAAAATTTGTTAAGTGTGAGTAGTCCTCTAGTTATTGCATAGTGTGAATAATGCTGTATTGTGGTGGAAAATTATTGTAATTGTGGAAACTGTGTGGTGAGTAGTAATTGCGCTAATGATGGGTGTGGAATATATGTCGTATGGGGATATTGATGGATAATGTGGATGGTGTTTGGAATGGAAATGAATTTTGTACATTTTCGTTAAATTGGGTTGTATTTTAGTAATATTGTAGATATTAGCATTGGATACGATGCTTCTACAGTACTGAGCGAAGAAATAGTATTTTCGGAAAAATAGGGTCAAAAAAAATTTTTTTGGGTAAAAGTGGATATGGAATGGGTAGGACGTGGAGATATAGTGATGTCAATTTGGCGGCCCTAGGTTGAGGGGAAAGTGTTTTTCCCCCTTGCAGTGTCGGCGGGTCATTATCGGACCGGAAGTTGTTCCATGAATTGTAGGTACTGTGGAGACCTATCGAACACCGTTTACCCGAAGTCGATCCGTTTCGGCGTTACGGAGTTATCGCAGTTTAAGTATGGTGGTGCAAAACGCGCCTTTCCCGCTTTCGCCTTTGGGGTGAGAATATGCATTGTGTGGCTTTTATTGAAAGAGTGGTGCCGCCAAGCTTGACTAAGTGGAGGATGTGTTATTAGGGTTTGAGTAATGGTTTAATTAGATTTTCAAACAGGGTGGGTACTGATGTATCACAAGTGGTAAATGAATGGTATGGTTGGCAACTTATATAGTATGATGCGCCGCTGCTATCTGGAAAGGTGGGATAAACAACTACTACAACTGAAATGTATCAAATGGGCATTGGTTTTGTGATTCCGATTATATTTCGAAATCATGAGGCTATGCGCCATACAACAACCATCCGCCACCGAACTTCAAATTTCTTTTTACTTATTCAAAAATGAATATTAGCTAAATGAGAATTACATGAAACACTACATCTGAACTAACTGCAGATTTTTATTTTAATTTAAAAATATAGAATATTTAGCATACTTTTAGGGTGGTTTCGAATTTGGCCTCATAAAGCATGCTGCAGATTTTTATTTTAATTTAAAAATATAGAGGTTTGAGTGATGGCTTAATTAGATTTTCAAACAGGGTGGGTACTGATGTATCACAAGTGGTAAATGAATGGTATGGTTGGGAACTTATATAGTATGATGCGCCGCAGCTATCTGGAAAAAAATATTAAATGTTTGTAATGTGGTAGTTATTGGACATAGAGGGAAGTGGTGTATTGTGGTGGAAAATGAGTTTAATTGTAGAATGTGTGTGGAGAATAAGTAAATGTGGTCAAAGTGTGTGTAGAGATTCGCTGCAAAGGGTTTTTGATGGAAAAATGGATGGAATTTGGTCTGAAAATGAATTTTCATATATTTAATGACATTTGGTTGTATTTTGGAAATATGGTAGAGAAAAGCGTTACGTGCTATGATTGTGCAGTAGTGAGCTACGATATTGAATTTTTTGGAAAAATAGGGTCAAAAAAAAGTTTTTTTTGGTAAAAGTGGATATGGAATGGGTAGGGCGTGGAGATATAGTGATGTCAATTTGGCGGCCCTAGGTTGAGGGGAAAGTGTTTTTCCCCCTTGCAGTGTCGGCGGGTCAGTATCGGACCGGAAGTTGTTCCATGAATTGTAGGCGTTGTAGAGGCCTATCAATCACCGTTTACCCGAGGTCAATTGGTTTCGGCGTTGCTGAGTTACGGTAGATTAAGAATGTCGTAGGGGAGAAGAATAAAGCCACTGCTCTTTGCTGTTGATTGCTTTGTTTATATAGCTTTTTGTTGTAACGGCTTTTGCTTTTGCTTGTGACGTGTATGTGTTTATGTTTATATAGGAATGCTCTACTCCGCCATTTTGAGAAAATGTGAAAAGTGGGTAATGGTGGAGTTGTTGCTTTTGGTTGTGCAGTGTTTTGTTTACTGCGTGTATGTGTTTATGTTTATATAGAAGAATGTTAGTCCACCATTTTGAAAATTTGTTAAGTGTGAGTAGTCCTCTAGTTATTGCATAGTGTGAATAATGCTGTATTGTGGTGGAAAATTATTGTAATTGTGGAAACTGTGTGGTGAGTAGTAATTGCGCTAATGATGGGTGTGGAATATATGTCGTATGGGGATATTGATGGATAATGTGGATGGTGTTTGGAATGGAAATGAATTTTGTACATTTTCGTTAAATTGGGTTGTATTTTAGTAATATTGTAGATATTAGCATTGGATACGATGCTTCTACAGTACTGAGCGAAGAAATAGTATTTTCGGAAAAATAGGGTCAAAAAAAATTTTTTTGGGTAAAAGTGGATATGGAATGGGTAGGACGTGGAGATATAGTGATGTCAATTTGGCGGCCCTAGGTTGAGGGGAAAGTGTTTTTCCCCCTTGCAGTGTCGGCGGGTCATTATCGGACCGGAAGTTGTTCCATGAATTGTAGGTACTGTGGAGACCTATCGAACACCGTTTACCCGAAGTCGATCCGTTTCGGCGTTACGGAGTTATCGCAGTTTAAGTATGGTGGTGCAAAACGCGCCTTTCCCGCTTTCGCCTTTGGGGTGAGAATATGCATTGTGTGGCTTTTATTGAAAGAGTGGTGCCGCCAAGCTTGACTAAGTGGAGGATGTGTTATTAGGGTTTGAGTAATGGTTTAATTAGATTTTCAAACAGGGTGGGTACTGATGTATCACAAGTGGTAAATGAATGGTATGGTTGGCAACTTATATAGTATGATGCGCCGCTGCTATCTGGAAAGGTGGGATAAACAACTACTACAACTGAAATGTATCAAATGGGCATTGGTTTTGTGATTCCGATTATATTTCGAAATCATGAGGCTATGCGCCATACAACAACCATCCGCCACCGAACTTCAAATTTCTTTTTACTTATTCAAAAATGAATATTAGCTAAATGAGAATTACATGAAACACTACATCTGAACTAACTGCAGATTTTTATTTTAATTTAAAAATATAGAATATTTAGCATACTTTTAGGGTGGTTTCGAATTTGGCCTCATAAAGCATGCTGCAGATTTTTATTTTAATTTAAAAATATAGAGGTTTGAGTGATGGCTTAATTAGATTTTCAAACAGGGTGGGTACTGATGTATCACAAGTGGTAAATGAATGGTATGGTTGGGAACTTATATAGTATGATGCGCCGCAGCTATCTGGAAAAAAATATTAAATGTTTGTAATGTGGTAGTTATTGGACATAGAGGGAAGTGGTGTATTGTGGTGGAAAATGAGTTTAATTGTAGAATGTGTGTGGAGAATAAGTAAATGTGGTCAAAGTGTGTGTAGAGATTCGCTGCAAAGGGTTTTTGATGGAAAAATGGATGGAATTTGGTCTGAAAATGAATTTTCATATATTTAATGACATTTGGTTGTATTTTGGAAATATGGTAGAGAAAAGCGTTACGTGCTATGATTGTGCAGTAGTGAGCTACGATATTGAATTTTTTGGAAAAATAGGGTCAAAAAAAAGTTTTTTTTGGTAAAAGTGGATATGGAATGGGTAGGGCGTGGAGATATAGTGATGTCAATTTGGCGGCCCTAGGTTGAGGGGAAAGTGTTTTTCCCCCTTGCAGTGTCGGCGGGTCAGTATCGGACCGGAAGTTGTTCCATGAATTGTAGGCGTTGTAGAGGCCTATCAATCACCGTTTACCCGAGGTCAATTGGTTTCGGCGTTGCTGAGTTACGGTAGATTAAGAATGTCGTAGGGGAGAAGAATAAAGCCACTGCTCTTTGCTGTTGATTGCTTTGTTTATATAGCTTTTTGTTGTAACGGCTTTTGCTTTTGCTTGTGACGTGTATGTGTTTATGTTTATATAGGAATGCTCTACTCCGCCATTTTGAGAAAATGTGAAAAGTGGGTAATGGTGGAGTTGTTGCTTTTGGTTGTGCAGTGTTTTGTTTACTGCGTGTATGTGTTTATGTTTATATAGAAGAATGTTAGTCCACCATTTTGAAAATTTGTTAAGTGTGAGTAGTCCTCTAGTTATTGCATAGTGTGAATAATGCTGTATTGTGGTGGAAAATTATTGTAATTGTGGAAACTGTGTGGTGAGTAGTAATTGCGCTAATGATGGGTGTGGAATATATGTCGTATGGGGATATTGATGGATAATGTGGATGGTGTTTGGAATGGAAATGAATTTTGTACATTTTCGTTAAATTGGGTTGTATTTTAGTAATATTGTAGATATTAGCATTGGATACGATGCTTCTACAGTACTGAGCGAAGAAATAGTATTTTCGGAAAAATAGGGTCAAAAAAAATTTTTTTGGGTAAAAGTGGATATGGAATGGGTAGGACGTGGAGATATAGTGATGTCAATTTGGCGGCCCTAGGTTGAGGGGAAAGTGTTTTTCCCCCTTGCAGTGTCGGCGGGTCATTATCGGACCGGAAGTTGTTCCATGAATTGTAGGTACTGTGGAGACCTATCGAACACCGTTTACCCGAAGTCGATCCGTTTCGGCGTTACGGAGTTATCGCAGTTTAAGTATGGTGGTGCAAAACGCGCCTTTCCCGCTTTCGCCTTTGGGGTGAGAATATGCATTGTGTGGCTTTTATTGAAAGAGTGGTGCCGCCAAGCTTGACTAAGTGGAGGATGTGTTATTAGGGTTTGAGTAATGGTTTAATTAGATTTTCAAACAGGGTGGGTACTGATGTATCACAAGTGGTAAATGAATGGTATGGTTGGCAACTTATATAGTATGATGCGCCGCTGCTATCTGGAAAGGTGGGATAAACAACTACTACAACTGAAATGTATCAAATGGGCATTGGTTTTGTGATTCCGATTATATTTCGAAATCATGAGGCTATGCGCCATACAACAACCATCCGCCACCGAACTTCAAATTTCTTTTTACTTATTCAAAAATGAATATTAGCTAAATGAGAATTACATGAAACACTACATCTGAACTAACTGCAGATTTTTATTTTAATTTAAAAATATAGAATATTTAGCATACTTTTAGGGTGGTTTCGAATTTGGCCTCATAAAGCATGCTGCAGATTTTTATTTTAATTTAAAAATATAGAGGTTTGAGTGATGGCTTAATTAGATTTTCAAACAGGGTGGGTACTGATGTATCACAAGTGGTAAATGAATGGTATGGTTGGGAACTTATATAGTATGATGCGCCGCAGCTATCTGGAAAAAAATATTAAATGTTTGTAATGTGGTAGTTATTGGACATAGAGGGAAGTGGTGTATTGTGGTGGAAAATGAGTTTAATTGTAGAATGTGTGTGGAGAATAAGTAAATGTGGTCAAAGTGTGTGTAGAGATTCGCTGCAAAGGGTTTTTGATGGAAAAATGGATGGAATTTGGTCTGAAAATGAATTTTCATATATTTAATGACATTTGGTTGTATTTTGGAAATATGGTAGAGAAAAGCGTTACGTGCTATGATTGTGCAGTAGTGAGCTACGATATTGAATTTTTTGGAAAAATAGGGTCAAAAAAAAGTTTTTTTTGGTAAAAGTGGATATGGAATGGGTAGGGCGTGGAGATATAGTGATGTCAATTTGGCGGCCCTAGGTTGAGGGGAAAGTGTTTTTCCCCCTTGCAGTGTCGGCGGGTCAGTATCGGACCGGAAGTTGTTCCATGAATTGTAGGCGTTGTAGAGGCCTATCAATCACCGTTTACCCGAGGTCAATTGGTTTCGGCGTTGCTGAGTTACGGTAGATTAAGAATGTCGTAGGGGAGAAGAATAAAGCCACTGCTCTTTGCTGTTGATTGCTTTGTTTATATAGCTTTTTGTTGTAACGGCTTTTGCTTTTGCTTGTGACGTGTATGTGTTTATGTTTATATAGGAATGCTCTACTCCGCCATTTTGAGAAAATGTGAAAAGTGGGTAATGGTGGAGTTGTTGCTTTTGGTTGTGCAGTGTTTTGTTTACTGCGTGTATGTGTTTATGTTTATATAGAAGAATGTTAGTCCACCATTTTGAAAATTTGTTAAGTGTGAGTAGTCCTCTAGTTATTGCATAGTGTGAATAATGCTGTATTGTGGTGGAAAATTATTGTAATTGTGGAAACTGTGTGGTGAGTAGTAATTGCGCTAATGATGGGTGTGGAATATATGTCGTATGGGGATATTGATGGATAATGTGGATGGTGTTTGGAATGGAAATGAATTTTGTACATTTTCGTTAAATTGGGTTGTATTTTAGTAATATTGTAGATATTAGCATTGGATACGATGCTTCTACAGTACTGAGCGAAGAAATAGTATTTTCGGAAAAATAGGGTCAAAAAAAATTTTTTTGGGTAAAAGTGGATATGGAATGGGTAGGACGTGGAGATATAGTGATGTCAATTTGGCGGCCCTAGGTTGAGGGGAAAGTGTTTTTCCCCCTTGCAGTGTCGGCGGGTCATTATCGGACCGGAAGTTGTTCCATGAATTGTAGGTACTGTGGAGACCTATCGAACACCGTTTACCCGAAGTCGATCCGTTTCGGCGTTACGGAGTTATCGCAGTTTAAGTATGGTGGTGCAAAACGCGCCTTTCCCGCTTTCGCCTTTGGGGTGAGAATATGCATTGTGTGGCTTTTATTGAAAGAGTGGTGCCGCCAAGCTTGACTAAGTGGAGGATGTGTTATTAGGGTTTGAGTAATGGTTTAATTAGATTTTCAAACAGGGTGGGTACTGATGTATCACAAGTGGTAAATGAATGGTATGGTTGGCAACTTATATAGTATGATGCGCCGCTGCTATCTGGAAAGGTGGGATAAACAACTACTACAACTGAAATGTATCAAATGGGCATTGGTTTTGTGATTCCGATTATATTTCGAAATCATGAGGCTATGCGCCATACAACAACCATCCGCCACCGAACTTCAAATTTCTTTTTACTTATTCAAAAATGAATATTAGCTAAATGAGAATTACATGAAACACTACATCTGAACTAACTGCAGATTTTTATTTTAATTTAAAAATATAGAATATTTAGCATACTTTTAGGGTGGTTTCGAATTTGGCCTCATAAAGCATGCTGCAGATTTTTATTTTAATTTAAAAATATAGAGGTTTGAGTGATGGCTTAATTAGATTTTCAAACAGGGTGGGTACTGATGTATCACAAGTGGTAAATGAATGGTATGGTTGGGAACTTATATAGTATGATGCGCCGCAGCTATCTGGAAAAAAATATTAAATGTTTGTAATGTGGTAGTTATTGGACATAGAGGGAAGTGGTGTATTGTGGTGGAAAATGAGTTTAATTGTAGAATGTGTGTGGAGAATAAGTAAATGTGGTCAAAGTGTGTGTAGAGATTCGCTGCAAAGGGTTTTTGATGGAAAAATGGATGGAATTTGGTCTGAAAATGAATTTTCATATATTTAATGACATTTGGTTGTATTTTGGAAATATGGTAGAGAAAAGCGTTACGTGCTATGATTGTGCAGTAGTGAGCTACGATATTGAATTTTTTGGAAAAATAGGGTCAAAAAAAAGTTTTTTTGGTAAAAGTGGATATGGAATGGGTAGGGCGTGGAGATATAGTGATGTCAATTTGGCGGCCCTAGGTTGAGGGGAAAGTGTTTTTCCCCCTTGCAGTGTCGGCGGGTCAGTATCGGACCGGAAGTTGTTCCATGAATTGTAGGCGTTGTAGAGGCCTATCAATCACCGTTTACCCGAGGTCAATTGGTTTCGGCGTTGCTGAGTTACGGTAGATTAAGAATGTCGTAGGGGAGAAGAATAAAGCCACTGCTCTTTGCTGTTGATTGCTTTGTTTATATAGCTTTTTGTTGTAACGGCTTTTGCTTTTGCTTGTGACGTGTATGTGTTTATGTTTATATAGGAATGCTCTACTCCGCCATTTTGAGAAAATGTGAAAAGTGGGTAATGGTGGAGTTGTTGCTTTTGGTTGTGCAGTGTTTTGTTTACTGCGTGTATGTGTTTATGTTTATATAGAAGAATGTTAGTCCACCATTTTGAAAATTTGTTAAGTGTGAGTAGTCCTCTAGTTATTGCATAGTGTGAATAATGCTGTATTGTGGTGGAAAATTATTGTAATTGTGGAAACTGTGTGGTGAGTAGTAATTGCGCTAATGATGGGTGTGGAATATATGTCGTATGGGGATATTGATGGATAATGTGGATGGTGTTTGGAATGGAAATGAATTTTGTACATTTTCGTTAAATTGGGTTGTATTTTAGTAATATTGTAGATATTAGCATTGGATACGATGCTTCTACAGTACTGAGCGAAGAAATAGTATTTTCGGAAAAATAGGGTCAAAAAAAATTTTTTTGGGTAAAAGTGGATATGGAATGGGTAGGACGTGGAGATATAGTGATGTCAATTTGGCGGCCCTAGGTTGAGGGGAAAGTGTTTTTCCCCCTTGCAGTGTCGGCGGGTCATTATCGGACCGGAAGTTGTTCCATGAATTGTAGGTACTGTGGAGACCTATCGAACACCGTTTACCCGAAGTCGATCCGTTTCGGCGTTACGGAGTTATCGCAGTTTAAGTATGGTGGTGCAAAACGCGCCTTTCCCGCTTTCGCCTTTGGGGTGAGAATATGCATTGTGTGGCTTTTATTGAAAGAGT
>JABZEU010000278.1:0-11765 GCA_014635995.1 Sarcophaga peregrina
TTTTTTCTCTCTCTTTTGAACAGCAATGGTTATTTGAAATTTTTTTTAGTTTTTGTAACTGGCATACAGTTGCCACCCTTTTTCTTTTTTTTTTTTGGATTATATTTGCCTTTGGCTTAAAGAAAATGTCTGGTGCTTGGTTATTTTGAACTGAGAAATAGATTTTTAAAGGAATCGTTGCCATGACGCATTTTTTGGGTCGATGACTTGCTTGTTGTTGGTTGATGACTTGCATTTCTTGAGTCGATGACTTACATTTTTTTTGTCGATGACTTGCATGTTTTTGTTTGATGAATTGTATTTTTTGGGTCGATGACCTGCTTTTTTGGTCATTATTAAAACTAAGAATTTATTGAGTGTTTGACTCCATTTTAATACTCCTTTCAACAAGTCGTTATAAACCTAACGAACAGATGCAACTGGTCTAATGGGCCATAAACAGAAACGGAAGAGTGATTGAAGAACAAAACGGAAGAACACATTTCAATGACAGTAGTCTCAAAGGGTTTAAGTACGCATCATTAAAAAGAAATCGAAATTAAATTTTTGATTGATTATTGATTCGTAAGGCTATCTAACATATCCCTACTAATTTTTAGATTTTTGCAACCATAAATAATGTTTTTATATCAATGATTCAAAGTACTTGTTATTCTAGAACGTTTTTGTTCGTCCTGTAGAATTAGAAAAAGTACCGTTACTCATATGTATACCGCTACTCATATGTGTGTTAACATAACATAAGTGGTGTGAAAAACTTGGTCGTAATCCTGCCAAAAGTCTTGTAATAACCAATTACGTATGATACCCTGGCTAGTCGTACAAAAATATACAATTTTTGTAAATAAAATCTCATGATTTTATTTCCATGGACTGTAATGTCCACAATTAAAACTCACTCACTCTCTCACTTTCCAGCACCTGATCAAGAAGCATTAAAATAGCCTTTAAAGTAGAATTCCAATTGAAAGAATTGTATTACGCTTTCCAGTCAGATAGAGTCGGTACCAGTAGTAATGTCGTCGTCTAAAGTAACGTTCTTTATTGGCACTGTTAAGAATAGAAATCATCAGGAGGTCCTGAAAGCACCTTGTCTACGCCACTACAAACTACTACTCACATATCGTTCAAGTTATAATTCTTCGTATTTTTAACCACATAATCCAGCGACCTTTAAAAGCAAATTAAATTTTTTCAACAGCTTTAGGAGATTGTCTGTAATTTATAGCTTTGAGTTATATTAATTTGTTAATACGCAAATAATCTGGCCTATGGCATATTAATTGGTAGGGAAGGTGACTATGTCGTTGGAATAGACCAGGATGCTCCTGCAAAACGGGTATTTGATGTGGGGATTAGCAGAAGTCGTATCAAATGACGACCTTGTCTGTGGTAGAAGGACCAAATCGAGAAATCCCAGCCATCGATTGATGTGACCAACTGGAGTAGGTGCGTGAGAAGCGAAAGCGCCTGGAGGAAAGTCTTAAGGCAGACGGATGGCTAATGGCCAATTAAACCATTTGCTGCCAAACCTAAATTATATGAAGCCATTCCCATTTATATTTTGAGTGTTATTGTTTACCAAAACCCTGTTATATCTTGGTAAGAACACATATATTATCATGCACAATCATTTACAAGCAGAAACCCAAGACGAGTATACGCGTCATTGGTAATAGGAAGGCAGAAGGACTTGATATCCTTTTTAAATAGTATTGCGTACGTTTTAGTAGAAAAACAAATAATAAATTACGCAGATGGATAAAATAAAGAAATTTGAATAAAACGAGACACACTGCGATTTTGTCAACAGCTAGAAATTCACTTATTGGCGATTGGCAAAAAAAGATTTGCTAATTCGAAAGCCTGCATGTTATAATATATTTAAAGTAGGACGAGAATACTCGTCATGGCAGTGTGGGATACCTTTAAAGACGAGTATTGTCATCCTCTTTAAATATATTATTACATGCAGGCTGCCCGCACTGCCAAGACGAGTATACTCGTCCTACACATTGTAATTTTGGCAACACCTACTAGAAAATTCACTTAATTATTCTCGATTGGCAAAAAAATTTACTAATTCAAAAGCCTGCATGTTATAATATATTTAAAGTAGGATGAGTATACTAGTCTTGGCAGTGCGGGATACCTTTTAAAGACGAGTACTGTCGTCCTACTTTAAATATATTATAATATGCAGGCCTTTTGAATTATATGTAACAACTATTGTTATTATTACAGAGTCTTTCGAAGCAGAGTTTCTTTTGTGTTGAATTTTTTATATCGAGGAAGAAGTAAAATATTTTAAAAAAATAAATTCAATTGTACTTGAAAGTCTTACTGCCATAGGTAAGAACTGGGGTCTTTCGACAAGGCCATTCGCTGGATATATCTGGCGATTGTTAGACCGGTTATTACTTATGGTTGTGTTGTCTGCTCGTGTGCCTTAGCTAAGAGTTGGATAAGGTTCAGCGGATTGCCTCTTTGAGTATTATTGGAGCGAGGAACAGTTTCCTTCAGGCTGCTCTTGATACTATGATCTGTCTGACTCCGCTTGACTTATATAACAAGCGGTGTGTAGGGCGTAGTGCCATACGCCTGAGGGACTCTGGTTGCTGGAAACAGCGCTCGATAGGTCACTACAGAGTTCTGAATACTGTATTTCCTGATGGAAGGTATGGACTTTCGGAAAAAGCCACTTTTTTATTATTATTAACCCGCACTCTGGCGATGACCCCTACTCATGCAGTGCATTGTGCAGGTTTAGGAAAGAGGGAAGATGCGAACGGTAAGGAAACGACTTGCTACTGGTAACTATAAAATGGCCAGTGCTATACCTTCACCATTAGACAGTCTACAGCAGTCGTCCCCAAGAAGACCAGAGTTTTTCACACCACTTATGTTGTGTGTGTTAATTTTATACAGAAGTGGCGGGACCTACAGTTTAAAGTCGACCCCGAACGACAGATTTTTGAGAAACTTTTCAAGAAGAGAAAGAGAAGAAATAACCGAAAAAATATTTTTTGTGTTCTATTTTGATGTCTGGCCTGGGACTCGAACCCTGTATTTACGTCTAATAAGCCAGCACACTACCTATTAGATCACGGCGACCCCTATGATTGTATGGTTTGAGAATACTTATACCGGATAGGGCACAATGGAATGGTGGGGTACTCCAGGGGCAGAGTAGAAGATCGGGCATCTTCACCGATGGGTCTAAGTTAGGTGGATGTACAGGTGAACTTGGTCTTGAACTCCACTTCAGGTTGAATGATGACTGCAGCGTTTTTCAGGCGGAGATTTTTGCAATACTGAAGGCTATTGAGGCCATAGGTGGTGGCCCATCTTTGGATTCGAAATCTTAAATGATTTTTGATGCCAATCAGGCTGCCCTTAGGGCTATTGCGTCGGGCTGGTGCAAATCACGGCTCGTTCGCGAGTGCAAAGAGTCGTTGAGGAGTTTCGGACCAGACCGTATCCATCTATGCGGGGTTCCGGGTCATAGCGGAATACTGGGCAATGAGACGGCGGATGCCCTCGCTAGGTTAGGGTCGCTTTTAGTGGGCAATTTGATAGTTGGTCCTGACCCCCTAGTCTGCCACCTCTATGGCCTCATCGATGGATGGGTCAGGGAGGAAGAGCAGAGGCGTTGGGTGAATGGATCGGGTTGTTCTGTTTCTAGACGTCTATGGCCTGCTGTGGACAGTAAGGGAACATATTGCCTCCTGGACTTGGTTAAGATCAGCTTAAGGTTGGTTGTCGGTTTTATCACGGGGCACTGCGAGATTAGGTCGCTGATGGCAATCAGGAACAGATCTCACTCAGACTATTGCAGGGTATGTTGCGATGAGGAGGGGAGGAGTTGGAAACTGTCGAACACCTACTCTGTAACTGCCCAGCCCTTTTTTTATTAAACGAGCACTCAGCGGATGACCCCTACTCATGCAGTGCATTGTGCAGGTTTTTAGGAAAGGTGGAAAGAGGGAAGATGCGAACGGTAAGGAAACGACTTGCTACTGGTAACTATAAAATGGCCAGTGCTATACCTTCACCATTAGACAGTCTACAGCAATCGTCCCAAGAAGCCCGCAGTTTCTCACACCACTTATGTTGTGTGTGTTAATTTTATACAGAAGTGGTAGGTTGAGGTTGAGGACCCTTAGAGAGAGCTTGAGAGCTCGAGTTCTGTGTCGAGAGCCGACATTAAGGCTCTCCATAGATTCATTAGCAGCTTGGACTGGTTGAGAGGTGCTAGGGCTTCATAAATGTAGTCGCGCTCTCACCGTCTTTTGTTTTATGTCTGTTTCTTTCTCTGTAATTCTTCCGATTCCCATTTCTCTCCCCTTTACCTACATTTCCTCCTTTTATCCTATATCCTCTATTTTCTTCCTTCTCTAAGGACATTGTACAATGGGTCAATTTCGGCTGCTGTACTTGGCTAGCCTAACCTAACCTGAAAGTCTTACAAAATGTAATTAAAATCTACTGGTTAGTCATTACAACCCTGTCTTCAGTTACGATTACGACCTAGCTTCTCACACCACTTGTATTGTGTGTGTTAATTTTATACATGTGTGGCGGGAGGGAACTTTAGCTTAAAACCGACTTCGAACGATGGATTTTTTTAATACTTTTCATGTCAATTTTATTTCTTCTCAGAGATTTTAAACGAAATAAGTTTCCACTAATAAGAAGTGTTAACTTTGCAGTTGCAAATGAACTTCAAACTTAAATAACCCTGTACCTTTGCATTACAATTATTTCGTTGCATTGTATTCAACCATTTTACGTTCTTCTTCCCATACGTGAAATGTTTCTTTTTTTGTCTTACTTCATATGAGTGCATCTGTTTGTATTTGAAAAATTTTTTTCTTTCGTTTTCCCGTTGCACAATTATTCTTTCATTGTCAACGTTCAGACAATGGAAAACTTTTTCATACGCCATGTTGCTTCGAAACAGTGGCAGTGGAAAACGAAGGAACACAAAAGCACAGGAACAAAAACCAGCAACAATTACGTGGGAATCATAGACGCAGTGAAAACACTAGAGATCGTAAAAGAGCGTTATGAGCCGCACAAAAAAAAGAAGAAGAAAAACACAAAAGAAAAGAAAATACCAGGAGGAAAAGAAAGCAGGGGAAAGGAGTAAAGAGTCTTTCATTTCCCCTTTAATATTAAACAATTAAGAAGTGGAAACTGAGTAAAAGAAACACGAGAAAGAAAGAGAAGAGAAGAACTCTAGATACGAAAGAATAAAACACAGTTAAAGAATGTAGCCAAAGTGGGTTGCATTCAAATTTTATGAGCGTTTTAAAAAGGTATTGCACAACACTTAACACACATACACATGCACACACATACATATTCATAGACAGCAACCAAGTTCTCAACCAAGTTGAAGAAAAACAATAAAACAAACAAAACAATAACAAAACTTTTAAAAAATTTCACCATTTCCTGTTTTACTCATAAACAATACACACACACACAGAGAGAGAGAGAGAGGGAGAGCGAAAAAGCAAAAACAACAACATTGTGTCGTATTAATTTAACCAGCAGTACGTGGGTTTCCTTGTAAATAATTCTTTGTATGTGTGTTTAATAAGTTTTTTTAAGAAAAAAGTGGGTGTGTGTGAGTGGCAATTGTTGTTGTTGTTTTAAAAGGAAAAATATTGCCTACTTTTAGGCTGCAAAAAATTAAAGGAAACTTTATGTGACACGTTTTATCGGTCATAGGCTTGGTGTTTATAAGGAAATAAAAAAAAAAATGGAAAAGGAAAATCCATTACCCTGATTAAGATTTCATAAAAATGAAAAGTTTTTTAAAATGTAGTCCTCTAAATTGAAATATAAGTAAAATATATGACACCCTAAAAGTATGTTAAAGCAAAAAAAAATCATTTTTTTTTTTTTAAGAAAAAACTTTAAATCAACATTTAATTTTCAATCATCGTGCAAAACATTTAAGAAAATTACAAATAAAATATTGTCGCATTTTAGGCGAACCTAAATGTAGACAACATTAAATTGCCTGTTACTAACAAGTGTTACTTAATTTCTTTGTGCCACATTTTACATGAAATGTAATTAATCTTATGAAGTATACTTCAAGGTTACAGACAATTTTAGATGGTCAAGTTCATCAATCTGTACAGCTATTGATAAAGGAGAAATTTGCTAAAATGGAACACAGAGACATTAATCATGTGACGAAATGGTAAATTACAATAGAGATTAAACACTTCAAGGTTGAGATATTTTATGTGACAAGGACTTTTTATTTGGGGGTGGGAACTGTACACAGATTTCTTATGTAGGCTTCTTGTTGGTTAAAACCGACTTCGTTTAAGTAGTTGACTTTGGGTAGAAATTCTTATGATACTCGCATACATATTTCTCTTTATGCTATGGAGCATTTGGATGGAGTACGATATCCCACACAACTCCAAGTAATTACAAATGATTTTAAATGCCCCGCCAAATGAGTTAAGTTGCGTTCTCAATAGTTTAATCATTCGAGATTTTAGAGGAGTGGATATGCTCACCTAACATTACATTTATTTTCCCATTTTCTTACCAATTTATGGGCGTATCTCCTCTTAAATATGTAGTCTTAGATCCGTGGATATTTGAAGTTTCCCTCACCTAATGTGTAGCTTGATCAGATCTCTGCTGTCATTTTTATGAAAAAACTTCTACTGGTACGTAAGCCTCTTCCGAAGGTATAGTGAGACAACTACTACGCACCCACAAGCTACTGTTTATGAAAATAATGCCACATTCTCTTTAGCTCATTTTTGAGAACTCAGTTCTACTGCTGACATATACTATGATACACATTATGCCCAGCTATATGTTGAATACAAAGAGGTTTCTGTTTACGAGTACCTTTTTCTTTGTCTTTTTCTGTGCAAGAATTAAATTCTAGACGATATAGACGTTGTACAGTGTATTAATATCCAGCGGTTGCACTGGCTCGGCCATGTCGTTGGAATGGAGGGGGATGCTCCGGCGAGACGGATATTTGATGCGGGGATCTGCGGAAGTCAGCGAAGAGGACGACCTTGTTTGCGTTAGAAGGACCAAATCGAAGAAGCCCTGTCATCGGTTGGTGTGACCAACTAGCGTAGGCGCCTGAAAGGATGGGCAGGCAGAAATCCGTTAATCAGGTTATTAATAGCCAGTTAAGTAAGTAAATCAAGTTAGAATTAAATTCTATTGACTCATTGCCCTTTCATTACAACACAATCACGATGTGGTTGCCAATACGCAGGTTTCCGTTTCCATTATTGTGCCCATTTCATTGTCTAAGAAAAATTCCTGTTGGTAATGGTACAATATTAGGCTATAGGCTTTGCTTTCGATTGTCTCTTTGGCTGTAGTCCTTTATAAATGTTTTACACCATTCAGAGATGTGTACCAGATCCCCATCAGAGACTTGTCATTACAATCTTGTATAAGGAACCGATCAGTCTTACGCCGGAGTTATTGAGCCCCAGGAGCAAGCTACTTCCACCACCGTTGGATGGGCAATAGTTCCCAGCGAAGTAATACAATCCAGCAAAGGCATCAGCCTCTAGCTCCTCAGGTATACTAATATTCATTTGTTATTGCTAGTTGTTGTCACCATAGTCTAGTAGGTAGTGTGTTGGCTACGATTGGACTATGATTGGGACTATGATCTAAACCTCAGGTCAGATATATGAAAAATATATTTCTTCTGCGACTTGCTCTCCGTAGATTTCTGGCAAAAACTATAAGAGTCAATAAAATTGCCATAAAGGACTTTTCAAAAAAATCTGTCGGAGTCGATTTTAAATAAAAATAAGTGTGAAGCTAAGCCGCAGTCTCCACCTTCTTTTGGAGCGCTTCACCAGTGTCTCTCTGGTGTGGATCCCCGGACACAGTGAAACTTCAGGAAACTATAGGGCTGACGAGCTTGCCAGAGTTGACCATTGCGCGGAAATTCTTTCGGGACGTCAACCTGCTTGGATCAATGGAAAGTCCTGCTCCACCGCTAGACTAGAAGGCGTACCAACCAATTACTTGGTCTTGACCGTGACGTCATCTCGACTACTGTGGCCATGCTTGCAGGTCCTAGCGTCATCAGTAAACACGCGGAAAGAATGAGGCTCCCTTTAAATGACTTCTGCCGTGGAAGGGAGACTGAGGAAGGGAGACTGTTACTCACTTTTTTTTTGCCAGTGCCCGTCTCTTGCTAGGTGTAGATATAAGTTATTTGGTTCCCCATTCCTTGTTAGCTTAACGGAACTATTTTCTATTCATATCAAGGACATAGCTTCGTTCATCAAACTTTCTGGCTGGTGTTCCAGACCGGGGTAGTCGTGCTTTTGTTGTGCAGGACTTGCGCTGACCAACTTCTACCTTTTCCCTGATTTTAGTAGAACTTGGTTAGTATAGGCACTGCGGTCACCCGTGGCATCACAACGGGCCACTATGCGTACTCAAATTAGCTTTGCGATATCAGAGCTACCACTTTGACCTAACATAACCTAACTTACTTACTAAACTTAATACGTCACTACAACCATCTAATCAAGTTTTGGCAAACGATAGTTCAAATAATTCTAACTCAACATGTCCATAAGATTTCTAATAATTTAATAAATAACGCTAGCAGCCATTACACTAAAAACAGAATTCCAACGCATGTATGTAGTGGTAGTTGTAGTTGTTGTTGTAAGGACATGTCTGGTTTATAAAATTCTAATTTTAATTCCATTAATTCCATCTCTTTTAATATTTAAATTCTTTGTGTCAAGCTAAGCAAGAAAAACAACAAAAAACAGATCCAAGGAATATAATTTCTTATGCAAACATATGATCTGCGAGTGTGTGTGTGTGAGTGTGTGTGTTTGTGTTATTTTATTTAAATCCCCAAAAACTGACTTTTTACTGGATCTAGTCAAAGTGACATTATTTTCATATACAATTTTTTTTTTGTTATTGTTGTTGTTGTTGCTGGTTTTTTTTTCATTCTTTAATTTTGTTGTAAATCATTTGTTGTAGTTTTTTGTTGTTTTTGTTTCATTGTAACATTTTGATTTATTTATGGTCGCACAGTTGAATACGAAAATCCATATTTAGAGACGTAAAACAACACAAAACACAAAACAATCACTGAATAATACCCAATTGGCTACAAAAAATATAAAAAAAAATAGAAATAAAGAATAAGAAGTCCACAGAAATATAAAAACCAATCCAATATCATAGAGGAATTGAAATAAATGAGAATGAAAAATAAAAAAAAAAAACAAAAACAAACAGACGATAAAGAATAAAGAAGGCTAAAGCCAAGACAAATAACATGTGTGATACAAAAACACACATACAATGGCAACTATGCACGTACACATACACATACATCTACTCAAAATGTATAACACTTAAGCATATGTATGAATAGGTGTGTGTGTATGTATTAGTGTAAGTATTGAATTGTTATCTTGCGATATGATGGCTTAAAAGCTTACCGCAATCTCTACATATTCAGGAATCATTGATAGGGTATAACAAGTATAAAGAATGCCAAGAACATTTTTATTTTCAAATAATGTTAGCATCGTCTAAACGAATATACAGCCATGGACATTAAATTAGCACAAAATCCAGGCATAGTTTGATGGTGAATTTTTTCTGATTTTTATCCTAAATAGGTCAATTGTTTTGACCTGCAATGTTGCACTATGACCTCTAGCTGTTGTTTAACAAAAAATATTACCGTTATTGTATATTCTTTAATTTTGTGGCATTCGTAATAATTTTTCTAAAAAAATTGGACGCTGAAAACATTCTTCACCAGAGTTCATTATCGTTAACTTGTAGAACGATGGGAAAAACCTGACTGAAATTGACGAAATTTCGAATTTCTAGAGAAAAATAATTTCTAACGTAATCATTTCCCTCAAAACAAATATTAATAATGTCGCCGGAAACAATAAACGAAAGCCACGTGTCAAGGAAACAACCGAAGTCGTGAACTGCGCTATTTTCCGGAAGTCAAAGAAGGAGCCTTTCATGTCGTCCCGAGATATTTTAAACGAAATTAATTCCCAATTTAGGTTAAATTTATCGGACAGACTCATTCGATGACGTCCTAATCATGCAAATCTCTTTGGATGCTCTTGCCGAAAGAACCTATTTCTACCAAAAGGAAAATATTGTCAAGCGTTTAACGTGTGCTCGCACCCACAAGGATAAAGAGCTCCCATTCTGGAAAAAAATATTTTGGAGTGATGAAACAATGCTAAATCGTATGAGACCGGATGGTAGAGTCAGACGATAACTCCAAGCTATGATCAAAGGAGCATAACGCATAGTCGAGAGAGCACAATGGCGTGAATTGTGAACATTGTGAACATTGTGAAAATTAATAAAAAAAAAATGGATTAAAGTTAGTAAATCATAGAGTGAGATTAAGACGGTGTGTCATCATAGATAAGCTGCTTTTAAACCGAATGAGAGTTTAGAATCCTTTAAAATAGGCTTCTCAAAGCAGACCACAATTTGGATGTCTTACAATAGGTCATTACAACCATTCAGTCAAGACTACGATCTCGTTTCTCAAATCTTTTACCGTGTATGTGCATAATTTAGACATAAATGGTAGGGCACCAGCAGATTAAAGTCGATTTCGGTAGAAATATTCTTGTGAAACTTTTCATGGCAACTTTTTTTATTCACAGAATTTTTACCAAAAATCTGCGAAGAGGAAGTTGCCGATGAAATATTTGTTCAAATTTTCGTTTTGTCTGAGATGTCTGACCTGGGGTTTGAACCGTGGTCTCACGTCTAATAAGCCAACACACTACCTACTCTACTACGGAGACTTTTGGATGCCTTATGAATTAAAAAATAAAATATAATTGACCACACATCAATGAAATGGTGCACTGAGAAGCAACAAAATGGAACTGAAGAAAAATACAGTGGAACTTCTATAAATTGAATATCCATTATCCAGAAAAAACTTCCACTTATAGAAGCTTTAAGTTAAAGTAACAAAACCTGATAGAATTTCTCTTCAAGATGCTGTTGCTGTGCTTCAACTTTCAGGTTCAAATTATAGAAGTTCGAATTATAAAAGTTCGACTGTACCACCAAAAACTCAATAATATGGGCTGTAGCCTTTGAAATGCATAGAGAAAATGAAAAAGTGTTTATACAGACTCTGCAGCATATAGCAAGTGTTCATTAATCCATGTACTCCAGTATGAGCTAATTATGCAGTACTGGTGTATTTTCAAAATTTCAATATTATATCCCTGATATATAAATATCAACGGATTTCAGAAATATCACCGGAAAATAAGGAGTGCTCACGAAAAAAAAGTGGGCCTACTTTTATGCTTGAGCTAGAGTTTGAACAACGGAGTCCCTAAATAGCCCACACACTACCCAAAAGAGAGCTCGGCGACTTCACTCCAGACAGTCCTATACTAATTTGTATTTAACCACATTAGATCCGAATGCTCGAATGGCTCCCTAACTGTTTGACTGTTTGATATTCGCCTACTAAACTATGGGGAATAAAGCTAAGGAGTGTGCACAAAAAAAATGGGCCTACTTTTAAGCTTATAACTTTTATCATAATTGAAGAAAAATTAATACCGTTACATTGTTTTTATTAGTCATCTGTTTCAAAATCCACGTGCTAAATGTCATTGCAATAGCAAAATTAGTTTTTTGAAAATCGGCACCCAACAAGAAGGTCGTAAAAAATAATTGAAATTTTCAAT
>JABZEU010000279.1:0-11748 GCA_014635995.1 Sarcophaga peregrina
AATTTATTGACGAAATAATTTTCTGTAGGAAATCAAACGACAATATATTTTTCTATAGGAAATGTTTTTCTTCATACACCACGCGACCAAATCATTTTCTCGAACTTTTATAGAAATCTATCGACAACATCATTTTCTATAGTAAATTTATCGACGAAATAATTTTCTGTCGGAAATCTATCAACAACGTAATTTTCTTTAGGAAATCTATTGACAACATAATTTTCTATAGTAAATCTATCGACGAAATAATTTTCTATAGTAAATCTATCGACGAAATAATTTTCTGTATTAATCAAACGACAATATATTTTTCTATAGGAAATGTTTTTCTTCATACACCACGCGACCAAATCATTTTCTCGAACTTTTCTAGAAATCTATCGACACATCATTTTCTATAGAAATCTATCGACACATAATTTTCTATAGAAATCTATCGACAAATAATTTTCTGTCGAAATCTATCAACAATGTAATTTTCTTTCGGAAATCTATCAACAACGTAATTTTCTTTAGGAAATCTATCGACAACATCATTTTCTATAGTAAATTTATCGACGAAATAATTTTCTGTCGGAAATCTATCAACAACGTAATTTTCTTAGGAAATCTATCGACAACATAATTTTCTATAGTAAATCTATCGACAAATCATTTTCTATAGTAAATCTATCGACGAATAATTTTCTGTCGAAATCTATCAACACGTAATTTTCTTTAGGAAATCTATCGACAACATAATTTTCTATAGGAAATTTTTTTCTTCATACACACGCGACCAAATCATTTTCTCGAACTTTTCTAGAATCTATCGACAACATCATTTTCTACAGGAAATCTATCGACAACATAATTTTCTATAGTAAATTTATTGACGAAATAATTTTCTATAGAAATCTATCGACAACATAATTTTCTATAGGAAATGTTTTTCTTCATACACCACGCGACCAAATCATTTTCTCGAACTTTTCTAGAAATCTATCGACAAATAATTTTCTATAGAAATCTATCGACAACATCATTTTCTATAGTAAATTTATCGACGAAATATTTTCTGTAGGAAATCTATCGACAAATAATTTTCTGTCGGAATCTATCAACAACATAATTTTCTACAGGAAATCTATCGACGAAATATTTTCTGTAGGAAATCTATCGACAACATAATTTTCTATAGTAAATCTATCGACAAATAATTTTCTATAGTAAATCTATCGACGAAATAATTTTCTATAGTAAATCTATCGACAACATAATTTTCTATAGGAAATGTTTTTCTTCATACACCACGCGACCAAATCATTTTCTCGAACTTTTATAGAAATCTATCGACAACATCATTTTCTATAGTAAATCTATCGACGAAATAATTTTCTGTCGGAAATCTATCAACAACGTAATTTTCTTTAGGAAATCTATTGACAACATAATTTTCTATAGTAAATCTATCGACGAATAATTTTCTATAGTAAATCTATCGACGAAATAATTTTCTGTAGGAAATCAAACGACATATATTTTTCTATAGAAATCTATCGACAACATAATTTTCTATAGGAAATGTTTTTCTTCATACACCACGCGACCAATCATTTTCTCGAACTTTTATAGAAATCTATCGACAACATCATTTTCTACAGGAAATCTATCGACAACATAATTTTCTATAGTAAATCTATCGACGAAATAATTTTCTATAGTAAATCTATCGACGAAATAATTTTCTGTCGGAAATCTATCAACAACGTAATTTTCTTTAGGAAATCTATTGACAACATAATTTTCTATAGTAAATCTATCGACAAATAATTTTCTATAGTAAATCTATCGACGAAATAATTTTCTATAGTAATCTATCGACGAAATATTTTCTGTCGGAATCTATCAACAACGTAATTTTCTTTAGGAAATCTATCGACGAAATAATTTTCTGTAGGAAATCTATCGACACATCATTTTCTATAGTAAATCTATCGACGAAATAATTTTCTGTAGGAAATCAAACGACAATATATTTTTCTATAGGAAATTTTTTTCTTCATACATATAGCGACCAAATCATGTTCTCGAACTTTTCTAGAAATCTATCGACAACATCATTTTCTATAGTAAATTTATCGACAACATAATTTTCTATAGTAAATCTATCGACAAATAATTTTCTATAGTAAATTATTGACGAAATAATTTTCTGTAGGAAATCAACGACAATATATTTTTCTATAGGAATGTTTTTCTTCATACATATAGCGACCAAATCATTTTCTCGAACTTTTCTAGAAATCTATCGACGAAATATTTTCTGTAGGAAATCTATCGACAACATATTTTCTATAGTAATCTATCGACGAAATAATTTTCTATAGTAAATTTATCGACGAAATAATTTTCTATAGTAATTTATCGACGAAATATTTTCTGTCGGAATCTATCAACAACGTAATTTTCTTAGGAAATCTATCGACAACATAATTTTCTATAGTAAATCTATCGACAAATAATTTTCTGTAGGAAATCTATCGACAACATAATTTTCTATAGGAAATGTTTTTCTTCATACACCACGCGACAAATCATTTTCTCGAACTTTTATAGAAATCTATCGACAACATCATTTTCTATAGTAATTTATCGACGAAATAATTTTCTGTCGGAATCTATCAACAACATAATTTTCTATAGTAAATTTATTGACGAAATAATTTTCTGTCGGAAATCTATCAACAACATAATTTTCTATAGGAAATCTATCGACAACATAATTTTCTATAGTAAATTTATTGACGAAATAATTTTCTGTCGAAATCTATCAACAATGTAATTTTCTTTAGGAAATCTATCGACAAATAATTTTCTATAGGAAATCTATCGACATCATTTTCTATAGGAAATTTTTTCTTCATACACCACGCGACCAAATCATTTTCTCGAACTTTTATAGAAATCTATCGACACATCATTTTCTATAGGAAATCTATCGACAAATAATTTTCTATAGTAAATCTATCGACAACATAATTTTCTATAGGAAATCTATCGACACATAATTTTCTATAGGAAATCTATCGACAAATAATTTTCTATAGTAAATCTATCGACGAAATAATTTTCTGTAGGAATCAAACGACAATATATTTTTCTATAGGAAATGTTTTTCTTCATACACCACGCGACCAAATCATTTTCTCGAACTTTTCTAGAATCTATCGACAACATATTTTCTATAGTAATCTATCGACGAAATAATTTTCTATAGTAAATTTATCGACGAAATAATTTTCTATAGGAAATCTATCGACAACATAATTTTCTATAGGAAATCTATCGACAACATCATTTTCTACAGAAATCTATCGACAACATAATTTTCTATAGTAAATCTATCGACGAAATAATTTTCTGTAGGAAATCAAACGACATATATTTTTCTATAGGAAATTTTTTTCTTCATACACACGCGACCAAATCATTTTCTCGAACTTTTATAGAAATCTATCGACAAATCATTTTCTCGAACTTTTCTAGAAATCTATCGACAACATAATTTTCTATAGGAAATCTATCGACAACATAATTTTCTATAGTAAATTTATCGACGAAATAATTTTCTGTCGGAAATCTATCAACACGTAATTTTCTTTAGGAAATCTATTGACAACATATTTTCTATAGTAAATCTATCGACAACATATTTTCTATAGTAAATCTATCGACAACATAATTTTCTACAGGAATCTATCGACAAATAATTTTCTATAGTAAATCTATCGACGAAATAATTTTCTATAGTAAATCTATCGACGAAATAATTTTCTGTAGGAAATCAAACGACAATATATTTTTCTATAGGAAATGTTTTTCTTCATACACCACGCGACCAAATCATTTTCTCGAACTTTTCTAGAAATCTATCGACAACATCATTTTCTATAGTAAATTTATCGACGAAATAATTTTCTGTCGAAATCTATCAACAACGTAATTTTCTTTAGGAAATCTATCGACAACATCATTTTCTATAGTAAATTTATCGACGAAATAATTTTCTGTCGGAAATCTATCAACAACGTAATTTTCTTTAGGAAATCTATGACAACATAATTTTCTATAGTAAATCTATCGACGAAATAATTTTCTGTAGGAAATCAAACGACAATATATTTTTCTATAGGAAATCTATCGACGAAATAATTTTCTGTAGTAAATCAAACGACAATATATTTTTCTATAGGAAATTTTTTTCTTCATACACCACGCGACCAATCATTTTCTCGAACTTTTCTAGAAATCTATCGACAAATAATTTTCTATAGTAAATCTATCGACGAAATAATTTTCTGTAGGAAATCTATCGACAACATCATTTTCTACAGGAAATCTATCGACAACATAATTTTCTATAGTAAATTTATTGACGAAATAATTTTCTGTAGGAAATCAAACGACAATATATTTTTCTATAGGAAATTTTTTTCTTCATACACCACGCGACCAAATCATTTTCTCGAACTTTTATAGAAATCTATCGACAACATAATTTTCTATAGTAAATCTATCGACGAAATAATTTTCTATAGTAAATCTATCGACGAAATAATTTTCTGTAGAAATCAAACGACAATATATTTTTCTATAGGAAATCTATCGACGAAATAATTTTCTGTCGGAAATCTATCAACAACGTAATTTTCTTTAGGAAATCTATTGACAACATAATTTTCTATAGTAAATCTATCGACAAATAATTTTCTATAGGAAATCTATCGACAACATAATTTTCTATAGTAAATCTATCGACGAAATAATTTTCTGTAGGAAATCAAACGACAATATATTTTTCTATAGGAAATTTTTTTCTTCATACATATAGCGACCAAATCATGTTCTCGAACTTTTCTAGAAATCTATCGACAACATCATTTTCTACAGGAAATCTATCGACAACATAATTTTCTATAGTAAATTTATTGACGAAATAATTTTCTGTAGGAAATCAAACGACAATATATTTTTCTATAGGAAATGTTTTTCTTCATACACCACGCGACCAAATCATTTTCTCGAACTTTTATAGAAATCTATCGACAACATCATTTTCTATAGTAAATTTATTGACGAAATAATTTTCTGTCGGAAATCTATCAACAATGTAATTTTCTTTCGGAAATCTATCAACAACGTAATTTTCTTTAGGAAATCTATTGACAACATAATTTTCTATAGTAAATCTATCGACAACATAATTTTCTATAGTAAATTATCGACGAAATAATTTTCTGTAGGAAATCAAACGACAATATATTTTTCTATAGGAAATTTTTTTCTTCATACATATAGCGACCAAATCATGTTCTCGAACTTTTCTAGAAATCTATCGACAACATCATTTTCTATAGTAAATTTATCGACGAAATAATTTTCTATAGAAATCTATCGACAACATAATTTTCTATAGTAAATCTATCGACGAAATAATTTTCTATAGTAAATCTATCGACGAAATAATTTTCTATAGTAAATCTATCGACGAAATAATTTTCTGTAGGAAATCAAACGACAATATATTTTTCTATAGGAAATTTTTTTCTTCATACATATAGCGACCAAATCATTTTCTCGAACTTTTATAGAAATCTATCGACAAATAATTTTCTATAGAAAATTATTACGTCGATAGATTACTATAGAAAATTATTGTGTGGTCAATAGATTTTCTAAAGAAAATTACGTTGTTGATAGATTTCCGAAAGAAAATTATTTCGTCGATAAATTTACTATAGAAAATGATGTTGTCGATAGATTTCTATAAAAGTTCGAGAACATGATTTGGTCGCGTGGTGTATGAAGAAAAAAATTTCCTATAGAAAAATATATTGTCGTTTGATTTCCTACAGAAAATTATTTCGTCGATAGATTTACTATAGAAAATTATTTCGTCGATAGATTTACTGATAGAAAATTATGTTGTCAATAGATTTCCTAAAGAAAATTACGTTGTTGATAGATTTCCGACAGAAAATTATTTCGTCGATAAATTTACTATAGAAAATGATGTTGTCGATAGATTTCTATAAAAGTTCGAGAATATGATTTGGTCGCGTGGTGTATGAAGAAAAACATTTCCTATAGAAAAATATATTGTCGTTTGATTTCCTACAGAAAATTATTTCGTCAATAAATTTACTATAGAAAATTATGTTGTCGATAGATTTCCTGTAGAAAATGATGTTGTCGATAGATTTCTAGAAAAGTTCGAGAAAATGATTTGGTCGCGTGGTGTATGAAGAAAAAAATATCCTATAGAAAAATATATTGTCGTTTGATTTACTACAGAAAATTATTTCGTCGATAGATTTACTATAGAAAATTATTTCGTCGATAGATTTACTATAGAAAATTATGTTGTCAATAGATTTCCTAAAGAAAATTACGTTGTTGATAGATTTCCGAAAGAAAATTATTTCGTCGATAAATTTACTATAGAAAATGATGTTGTCGATAGATTTCTAGAAAAGTTCGAGAACATGATTTGGTCGCGTGGTGTATGAAGAAAAACATTTCCTATAGAAAAATATATTGTCGTTTGATTTCCTACAGAAAATTATTTCGTCGATAGATTTACTATAGAAAATTATGTTGTGGATAGATTTCCTGTAGAAAATTATGTTGTCAATAGATTTCCTAAAGAAAATTACGTTGTTGATAGATTTCCGACAGAAAATTATTTCGTCGATAAATTTACTATAGAAAATGATGTTGTCGATAGATTTCTAGAAAAGTTCGAGAAAATGATTTGGTCGCGTGGTGTATGAAGAAAAACATTTCCTATAGAAAAATATATTGTCGTTTGATTTCCTACAGAAAATTATTTCGTCGATAGATTTACTATAGAAAATTATTTGTCGATAGATTTCCTGTAGAAAATTATGTTGCCGATAGATTTCCTAAAGAAAATTACGTTGTTGATAGATTTCCGACAGAAAATTATTTCGTCGATAAATTTACTATAGAAAATGATGTTGTCGATAGATTTCTAGAAAAGTTCGAGAAAATGATTTGGTCGCGTGGTGTATGAAGAAAAAAATTCCTATAGAAAAATATATTGTCGTTTGATTTACTACAGAAAATTATTTCGTCGATAGATTTACTATAGAAAATTATTTCGTCGATAGATTTACTATAGAAAATTATGTTGTCAATAGATTTCCTAAAGAAAATTACGTTGTTGATAGATTTCCGAAAGAAAATTATTTCGTCGATAAATTTACTATAGAAAATGATGTTGTCGATAGATTTCTAGAAAAGTTCGAGAAAATGATTTGGTCGCGTGGTGTATGAAGAAAAACATTTCCTATAGAAAAATATATTGTCGTTTGATTTCCTACAGAAAATTATTTCGTCGATAGATTTACTATAGAAAATTATGTTGTCGATAGATTTCCTGTAGAAAATGATGTTGCCGATAGATTTCCTAAAGAAAATTACGTTGTTGATAGATTTCCGACAGAAAATTATTTCGTCGATAAATTTACTATAGAAAATGATGTTGTCGATAGATTTCTAGAAAAGTTCGAGAAAATGATTTGGTCGCGTGGTGTATGAAGAAAAAAATTTCCTATAGAAAAATATATTGTCGTTTGATTTCCTACAGAAAATTATTTCGTCGATAGATTTACTATAGAAAATTATTTCGTCGATAGATTTACTATAGAAAATTATGTTGTCAATAGATTTCCTAAAGAAAATTACGTTGTTGATAGATTTCCGACAGAAAATTATTTCGTCGATAAATTTACTATAGAAAATGATGTTGTCGATAGATTTCTAGAAAAGTTCGAGAAAATGATTTGGTCGCGTGGTGTATGAAGAAAAACATTTCCTATAGAAAAATATATTGTCGTTTGATTTCCTACAGAAAATTATTTCGTCGATAGATTTACTATAGAAAATTATTTCGTCGATAGATTTACTATAGAAAATTATGTTGTCAATAGATTTCCTAAAGAAAATTACGTTGTTGATAGATTTCCGACAGAAAATTATTTCGTCGATAAATTTACTATAGAAAATGATGTTGTCGATAGATTTCTAGAAAAGTTCGAGAAAATGATTTGGTCGCGTGGTGTATGAAGAAAAACATTTCCTATAGAAAAATATATTGTCGTTTGATTTCCTACAGAAAATTATTTCGTCGATAGATTTACTATAGAAAATTATGTTGTCGATAGATTTCCTATAGAAAATTATGTTGTCATAGATTTCCTAAAGAAAATTACGTTGTGGATAGATTTCCGACAGAAAATTATTTCGTCGATAAATTTACTATAGAAAATGATGTTGTCGATAGATTTCTAGAAAAGTTCGAGAAAATGATTTGGTCGCGTGGTGTATGAAGAAAAACATTTCCTATAGAAAAATATATTGTCGTTTGATTTCCTACAGAAAATTATTTCGTCAATAAATTTACTATAGAAAATTATGTTGTCGATAGATTTCCTGTAGAAAATGATGATTGCCGATAGATTTCCTAAAGAAAATTACGTTGTTGATAGATTTCCGACAGAAAATTATTTCGTCGATAGATTTACTATAGAAAATTATTTCGTCGATAGATTATATAGAAAAATATATTGTCGTTGATTTCCTACAGAAAATTATTTGTCGATAGATTCCTAAAGAAAATTATTTCGTCAATAAATTTACTATAGAAAATTAAGTTGTCGATAGATTTCCTGTAGAAAATGATGTTGCCGATAGATTTCCTACAACAAATTTTGTTGTCGCTAGATTTCTAGAAAAGTTCGAGAGTCGCGTGGTGTATGAAGAAAAAAATTTCCTATAGAAAAATATATTGTCGTTTGATTTCCTATAGAAAATGATGTTGTCGATAGATTTCTAGAAAAGTTCGAGAACATGATTTGGTCGCTATATGTATGAAGAAAAAAATTCCTATAGAAAAATATATTGTCGTTTGATTTCCTACAGAAAATTATTTCGTCGATAGATTTACTATAGAAAATGATGTTGTCGATAGATTTCCTAAAGAAAATTACGTTGTTGATAGATTTCCGAAAGAAAATTACATTGTTGATAGATTTCCGACAGAAAATTATTTCGTCGATAAATTTACTATAGAAAATGATAGTTCGATAGATTTCTATAAAGTTCGAGAAAATGATTTTGGTCGCGTGGTGTATGAAGAAAAACATTTCCTATAGAAAAATATATTGTCGTTTGATTTCCTACAGAAAATTATTTCGTCAATAAATTTATTATAGAAAATTATGTTTGTCAATAGTTTCCTAAAGAAAATTACGCTTGTTGATAGATTTCCGAAAGAAAATTATTTCCGAAAGATATAATTTATTGACGAAATAATTTTCTGGATCGGAGAAATCTATCAACAACGTAATTTCGCTTTAGGAAATCTATCGGCAAATTCATTTTCTACAGGAAATATATCGACAACATAATTTTCTATAGTAAATCTATCGACGAAATAATTTTCTGTCGGATATCTATCAACAACGTAATTTTCTTTAGGAAATCTATCGACAACATAATTTTCTATAGTAAATCTATCGACGAAATAATTTTCTATAGTAAATCTATCGACGAAATAATTTTCTGTAGTAAATCAAACGACAATATATTTTTCTATAGGATATTTTTTTCTTCATACACCACGCGACCAAATCATTTTCTCGAACTTTTCTAGAAATCTATCGACAACATCATTTTCTACAGGAAATCTATCGACAACATAATTTTCTATAATAAATTTATTGACGAAATAATTTCTGTAGGAAATAACGACAATATATTTTTCTACTAGGAAATGTTTTTCTTCATACACCACGCGACCAAATCATTTTCTCGAACTTTTATAGAATCTATCGACAACATCATTTTCTATAGTAAATTTATCGACGAAATAATTTCTGTCGGAAATCTAGTCAACAACGTAATTTTCTTTAGGAAATCTATTGACAACATCATTTTCTACAGGAAATCTATCGACAACATAATTTTCGATAGTAAATCTATCGACGAAATAATTTTCTGTAGGAAATCAACGACAATATATTCTTCTATAGGAAATGTTTTTCTTCATACACCACGCGACCAAATCATTTCTCGAACTTTTATAGAAATCTATCGACAACATCATTTTCTATAGTAAATTTATCGACGAAATAATTTTCTGTCGGAAATCTATCAACAACGTAATTTTCTTTAGGAAATCTATCTGACAACATCATTTTTCTACAGGAAATCTATCGACAACATTAATTTTCTATAGTAAATCTATCGACGAAATAATTTTCTGTAGGAAATCAAACGACAATATATTTTTCTATAGGAAATGTTTTTCTTCATACACCACGCGACCAAATCATTTCTCGAACTTTTCTAGAAATCTATCGACAACATCATTTTCTATAGTAAATTTATCGACGAAATATTTTCTGTAGGAAATTATGTTGTCAATAGATTTCCTAAAGAAAATTACGTTGTTGATAGATTTCCGACAGAAAATTATTTCGTCAATAAATTTACTATAGAAAATTATGTTGTCGATAGATTTCCTGTAGAAAATGATGTTGTCGATAGATTTCTAGAAAAGTTCGAGAAAATGATTTGGTCGCGTGGTGTATGAAGAAAAACATTTCCTATAGAAAATTATTTCGTCGATAGATTTACTATAGAAAATTATTTCGTCGATAGATTTACTATAGAAAATTATTTCGTCGATAAATTTACTATAGAAAATTATTTCGTCGATAAATTTACTATAGAAAATTATTTCGTCGATAAATTTACTATAGAAAATTATTTCGTCGATAAATTTACTATAGAAAATTATTTCGTCGATAGATTTACTATAGAAAATTATGTTGTCAAAATATTTCGAAAAATATATTGACGTTTGATTTCCTACAGAAAATTATTTCGTCAATAAATTTACTATAGAAAATTATTTCGTCGATAAATTTACTATAGAAAATTATTTCGTCGATAAATTTACTATAGAAAATTATTTCGTCGATAGATTTACTATAGAAAATTATTTCGTCGATAAATTTACTATAGAAAATTATTTCGTCGATAGATTTACTATAGAAAATTATTTCGTCGATAAATTTACTATAGAAAATTATTTCGTCGATAAATTTACTATAGAAAATTATTTCGTCGATAAATTTACTATAGAAAATGATGTTGTCGATAGATTTCCTATAGAAAAATATATTGTCGTTTGATTTCCTACAGAAAATTATTTCGTCGATATATTTACTATAGAAAATTATTTCGTCGATAAATTTACTATAGAAAATTATTTCGTCGATAGATTTACTATAGAAAATTATTTCGTCAATAAATTTACTATAGAAAATGATGTTGTCGATAGATTTCCTATAGAAAATTATGTTGTCGATAGATTTCCTGTAGAAAATGATGTTGTCGATAGATTTACTATAGAAAATTATTTCGTGGATTGATTTACTATAGAAAATTATTTCGTCGATAGATTTACTATAGAAAATTATTTCGTCGATAAATTTACTATAGAAAATTATGTTGTCGATAGATTTCTATAGAAATCTATCGACAACATCATTTTCTACAGGAAATCTATCGACAACATAATTTTCTATAGAAATCTATCGACGAAATAATTTTCTGTAGGAAATCAACGACAATATATTTTTCTATAGGAAATGTTTTCTTCATACACCA
>JABZEU010000028.1:0-18368 GCA_014635995.1 Sarcophaga peregrina
TATACGCAGCGCTAAAGCAGACTTACTGCAAGCACAAGCTACCTACGCGAATGCCATCAGCACGTATCAACGTAACAAGCAGCTAGCAGACAAAGGCTATTTATCAGCTCTAGCACTTGAAAATTATCTGCGAGATAGAGACACCGCAGCGGAATCTGTTAAAGCAGCCAAAGCTAATTTAGACTTAGCCTTAAACGGTGACCGGATAGAACAGCGAGAACAATACGCTGCTCAATTACGAGAAGCAGAGCAAAAACTAGCAGAAATTAAAGCAGTCACTGATGATTTAACTGTTGTTTCTCCTATTGAAGGCGAAGTCGGCTCAATCCCTGCTGAAGTCGGTGCCCTTTTAAATGCATCTAGCCCTCTGATGACAGTAATTCGTATTCCACAAGCTTATTTTATTTTCTATATCCGAGAGGATATTTTATCTCAAATTAAAAAAGGTGATATTGTTGAGGTCTCTATTCCTGCTATTGGAGCAACAGACAAGAAAAAAATCAAAGCACGTGTAGGTTATATCGCGCCACTAGGAGATTTTTCAACCAAGCGCGCCACGAGAGCAACAGGCGACTTTGATCTAAAAACATTTGAAGTGAGATTATATCTGGATAAACCTGTCGCCGATCTGAGAGTTGGAATGAGTGTATTATGGGATTGGCAAGAATAAGAGTTTATTGGCGATGTTTTTATCGTTCATTTTCTTATGAAGTAAGAACCGCCTCGAGAAGCTTTACTGTCCACTGGATTACCTGGATTTTTCCTATTATTCTCTATTCTCTATTAACTGGACTATTTGCACAAAACACACTGCTCGATCTACCTGTTGGACTGGTTGATAACGATAACTCTACACTATCTCGCCAACTTGCCCGGGAGTTTGATGCTGCACCTCATGCAAAAGTTACACATTATCAACACGGCTTAACGCCTGCATTAAGAGATCTAGAACAGACCAATATTTACTCTATCCTTTATATCCCAACCAACTTTGAAAAAGATGTTCTAGCAGGCAAACAACCAACACCTGAGTTGTATTATAATGCCTTATTTTATGGAAGTGGTTATTTCTCAACACAAGACTATCCCGCATTAATTACAATCCTTAATACAACCTATCGCAATACAATAGCAGCGTCTTATGGCATTCCACTGCCTCAACTCACCAACCCAACCATTGTTTACAATAGCCTTTTTAATGCAACCTCTAGTTATGCCTATTACCAACAATTTGCAGCAACTATTCATATATTACAAATGTTTATTGTATCTTGTATGATTTATGTACTGAGCCATCACCGTAAATTCTTGTACTCACACCCTTTTTCAATTGCTTTATTAGGTAAATTAGCACCCTATACATTAATCTATGTAACAACCTTAATTGCTTCTTTAGCCGCATTAATTTTCTTCTCAGATGCACATGTGGTGGGCAATCCACTTTACATGCTAATTGTCAGTATCTTTTATGTTATTGCAGCACAAGCTATAGGTATATTACTGTTCTCTTTTACAAAATCAGCTATTACTGCATATAGTCTTATCGGCTTATTAGTTGCTTCTGCAATGACTTACTCTGGAATAAGCGTCCCAGAACTATCCATGCCATTACCTGCACAGATCATTTCAAATTTACAGCCATTAACTCACGCGCTATACACTATGTTTGACATCTTCCTACGTAATGTTCAGCCAATCTCTATTCTTAAAGTCTGTTTAATTCTTTCCATTTACCCCATTATCGTTGCATTTCTTGTTAGAAAAAGACTCAAGAATCGCCTTAATATTGAGGATGGTAACTAACATGGCACCAGTCTTTAAAGAATATCTACAAACCGCCAAACAAACACTATACAGGCTACTAAACACCCCTATGTGGATGATGCTACTGGTCTCTCTTTGTTTAACCAGTCTTGTATTTTGGAATCAGTCTGTCTGGAATTTACCTGTCGCAGTCATAGATCAAGACCATAGCACAAGTAGCCGCTTTATTATTCGACAAATAAATAGCTCACCTAAAATAGAAACAATTAACTACACCAATCTAGATCATGCAAAAAATGACTTACACTGGAGAAAACTATTTGCTGTAATCATCATTCCACCTGACTTTGAGAAACATTTTTACGCGGTGATAACGTTTCTATTTCTATTTACGGCGATGCCACTAGTCGACTATCTAATGGCCAAATCCAACAAGCCATCACAGCAATTTATCAACAGCTTTCCACACAATACAACGAACAAATTTTATATACGCAAGGCTTCTCAAAAGATCAAGCAAACGCCATTTTAAACCCAATAAAGAACACCTTAACCGATCTTTATAATCCAGGCGTCAATTTCGCAGCAATCGTTCTTCCTGGGCTATTAATCATGATGCTACAGCAATCCATGCTCATGGCTAGCACTCGAACAAGTATTGCATTATATATTGCTCATAATGGTAGAACCCCTTTCCATATTCATTTAGGAGCTCTTACTGGACTTATTCCTATTTGGCTATTTTTAACCATTGTTCTATTAGTACTCTGGCCTGCCATTATGGGATTTAGACAAACTGCTCCCATTCTTGAGCTTCTATTATTAGTTATTCCTTTTCTATTGGCCGTTATTGCTATGGGTGTTTTTATCATGCAATGCCTACGAAGCGTAGAGCTAGTCTACCTCACATTAACCTTTATACCCATGCCCGTTTTTTATTTTTCAGGCGCTATCTGGCCATCAAGCTCAATGCCGCCAATCATCCTATTTATTTCAAAGTTTTTACCCTCAACTTGGGCAACTAAAATGCTAGCAGGAACTAATCAACTCAATCTGCCCATGAGTACTGTATGGAATGAGGTACTGATGCTCTTGGCCTTAGCTATCTTTTATACTATTACAGCCTTTATTATTGGTTGGCTTCGTGATTATGGAATCAAGCGCTTATCTTGGCGAAAAATATAATCACTCATAAAAATGATGGATGATTATGTTGGTTACGTTTAGAATGTCACCATAAACTAAAGAGGTACATTATGTCTGACTTAGAAAATAAACCACAGCAACATGAAGCAACAACTCATTTTGGTTATCAAAATGTGCCAGAAAGCCAAAAATCTAAGAAAGTCGCAGAAGTTTTTCATTCTGTTGCTGCAAAATATGATGTGATGAACGACTTAATGTCTATGGGCATTCATCGTCTATGGAAACGATTTACGATTGAGCTTTCAGGTGTTCGAGCAGGCAACAAAGTACTTGACATTGCAGGCGGCACAGGCGATTTAACGGCAAAATTCTCACGTTTAGTTGGTGAGACAGGGGAAGTTGTTTTAGCCGATATTAACTCATCAATGCTAAATGTAGGCCGTGATAAATTAACAGACAAAGGGATTGTTAACAATGTCCGCTTTGTGCAAGCGGATGCTGAAAAACTACCTTTTGCCGAAAATACATTTGATTGCGTGACTATTGCTTTTGGCCTAAGAAATGTGACTCACAAAGAAGAGGCATTAAAATCTATTTTCCGTGTTTTAAAGCCCGGCGGTAGACTTCTAGTCTTAGAGTTTTCAAAACCCACAAACAATCTGTTCTCTAAAGTGTATGATGCCTATTCTTTTACATTTTACCTATGATGGGTAAATTAATCACGAACGATGCTGATAGTTATAAATACTTGGCAGAATCCATTCGGATGCACCCTGACCAAGAAACATTAAAAGCCATGATGCAGGTGGCAGGCTTTAACCCAGTGACCTACCATAATATGACAGGAGGCATCGTCGCCTTACATAAAGGGATCAAACCTTGATGTATTCAATGATAACGCAAACAGCATTAGCAACCCTCGAAAAAGGGATCAATAAGCTAATTATGATGGATGTAGAAGCAACCCAAAAAATAGCATCCTTAGAAGGAAAAGTTATTGCTATTTATAGTACAACGCCTAACTACCAATTCATCATCATACCCACATCAACAGGCGTTTTTTTAACACAAACTAACGAGAGCCCCATTGATGCAGAGCTGACGGCGTCATCTGCTGTATTATTACAGCTATTACTAGCAAAAATAAAGAACACTTTTTAAGAAATACAAACCTTATTATGGCAGGAAACACTAGCCTGCTTTATCGGTTTTTTAAAATATTGGATAACTTAAACCCTAACTGGGAACACGAGTTATCACAATGGTTTAGTCCTGATCTTTTTGTATTAGCAACACAAGCTATTCAATCTGGAAATCAACAAATAAAACAAAGTATTGCGTTTGTACAGTCACAAATGAGTCAACTATTTGACAATGTAACAGCGCAACCCAATAATAAAGCGCATCAAACACCATTAACAGCACTAATGGACTCTTTAGAGAGAAGGTTTAAAAAATCTTAATATGCGATTACTAGCCATTAGAAGACTTTATAAAATCACAAAAGTCGTTATCAAATACCGATTAGATGACTTACTATTTGATATTCCTATTCTCCCTTTTTGGATTCGCATTTTTAAAAACCTTTTGCCTTGGCGTTGGTTTAGACGCAAACCATTGGCTGTTAGCCGTGGTGTCCGCATTCGCTTAGCACTAGAAGAGTTAGGCCCTGTTTTTATTAAATTTGGACAGATGCTCTCAACACGTCAAGATGTGATTCCAGTTGATATTGCCTTGGCACTTTCATCGCTTCAAGACAACGTCCCACCATTTCCTGCTGAGCAATCGGTTGCACTCATTGAGAAACAACTTGGCATGACAGTCGCAGAAGCATTCTCAGAGTTCGACACACAACCGCTTGCCTCAGCCTCTATTGCTCAAGTACATGCTGCTCGCCTTAAAACAGGGGAAGAAGTCGTTGTTAAAGTAGTTAGACCTAACTTAAAACCTATTATTCAGCAAGATATTTCTTGGCTATACAGCTGTGCCCAAATAGCTGAATATGTCAATTATGATGCTCGTCGTATGCACTTAATTGAAGTCATTAGCGATTATGAAAAAACCATTAACGATGAACTAGATTTGCAACGAGAAGGGGCAAATATTTCTCAATTACGCCGTAATTTTGAAAATTCTGATCAACTCTATGTTCCTAAAGTTTATTGGCCGCTATGTCGCCAGCAAGTTCTTGTAATGGAACGTATCTATGGTACGCCTATCAGTGACATGGCCGCCTTAAATACCTATAATGTTAACCTTAAAGTGCTGGCTGAACGGGGGGTTGAAGTCTTTTTCACTCAGGTACTGCGTGATAGTTTCTTTCATGCAGATATGCATCCAGGTAATATTTTTATTGATACCACTTACCCTGACTCACCTCGTTATATAGCTATTGATGGCGGAATTGTCGGTAGTCTTACACCTGAAGATCAAGATTATGTCGCTCGTAATGTTTTTTACTTCTTTAAACGTGATTATCGGCGCGTCGCACAACTGCACATAGACTCTGGCTGGGTCCCCCCCACAACTAAAGTTAACGAATTAGAAGATGCCATTCGCAGCGTTTGTGAGCCTATTTTGAACGACCACTCAAAGATATTTCCTTTGGCTTTGTTTTAATGCGATTATTCCAAATTGCCCGACGTTTTGATATGGAAGTACAGCCACAACTGGTACTTTTACAAAAAACCTTGCTAAATATCGAAGGACTAGGTCGGCAACTCTATCCAGAGCTTGATTTATGGAGCACTGCTAAACCCTATTTAGAGCGCTGGATGAAAAAGCGCGTGGGAATGCGTAGAATTATTTCCGATACACGTAGCCAAATGGAACAAATTCCACACATTGCCAAAATGGCGCGCAGCATTATTGAAGAACGCTGTAGAGAAATTAAAGCAACCCAAAAACATACCAAAAAAGCTAATAACGATAATATACTACTACGAGTTTTGGGTGTGCTATTACTCACCGCCGGCATTAGTTTATCAATAACCTATGGCATATCATTAAATAACTGGCCTAACTATCTCATGTCGATAACAGGCATTTACCTAATTATACGCCGTCCCTCTTGAGGTTAATACTATCTATGACTTGGTTAAACCAAATAAAATGGAATGAAGATGGACTAGTTCCTGCCATAGCCCAAGACTTTCAAACTAATGAAGTTCTCATGATGGCGTGGGTAAACAAAGAATCGCTTGAGCTCACCGTCAAAGAACAACGTGCTATTTATTGGTCACGCTCACGTCAAAAACTTTGGCGTAAAGGTGAAGAATCAGGCCATGTTCAAACACTTCACGGAATCTATTTAGACTGTGACAACGACGTTATACTGCTAAAAGTAGAACAACTTGGTAAAATTGCATGTCATACAGGTCGTACCAGTTGTTTCTATCGTGAGCTGAAAGTTGGCCAATGGGTTGAAACTTCTAGTCCTTTAAAAAATCCTGATGAAATCTATCACAAGAGTTAATTACAATGTCTGACACCATTAAACGCATCACACAAGTTTTAGAAGAACGTAAACAAGCTTCTCCCGAAAGCTCCTATGTGGCAAGTTTATACCATAAAGGGATTAACAAAATTCTAGAAAAAGTTGGTGAAGAAGCAACAGAAACCATTATAGCGGCTAAAGATGCAGCAGTAAGTGGTACTCCTGATGATGTAATTTATGAAACAGCGGACTTATGGTTTCATAGCCTTGTCATGCTTTCCTCATTAAATATCGACCCTCAGTACGTATTAGATGAACTAGATCGCCGCTTTGGTCTATCAGGCCTTGAAGAAAAAGCAGCCAGAACAAAAAAATAACCTTACGTCATCTTCATGAACTTATTGTTACTTTCCCCTGATGACTTAATCAACCCACGACAAGCCAAAATAACGGGTAGACAGTTACAGCATATCCAACAAATTTATAATAGCAATGTTGGTGATATGCTTAATATAGGACTTATTAATGGTAACATAGGCGTTGGCACTATCTGCCACCTAGATACAAAGCATGCAATTATTGATGATATACAACTTGATATACCGCCGCCGCCCAAATTACCAGTAACACTGCTTCTAGCACTACCGCGCCCCAAGATGCTCCGTCGAGTTTTCCAAACAATCGCCACAATGGGCGTTAGTAAACTTATTCTCATCAATAGCTATAAAGTTGAAAAAAGCTTTTGGCAAACCCCTTTTCTAGCCACTGAGCATATCACACAACAACTGCTATTAGGGCTAGAGCAAGCTAAAGACACTGTTTTACCTGATGTACAACTAAAAAATCGTTTTAAACCTTTTGTTGAGGATGAGTTGCCACTCCTTTGCCAATCATCACAAAACTTTATCGCCCATTTGGGTGATTACCTTCCTTGTCCTTCCTTACCCAATCAACCTATTACATTAGCCATTGGCCCTGAAGGAGGATGGATTGACTACGAAGTTAATAAATTAACTCAACTAGGATTTACACCTATTCAATTAGGGCAACGTATTCTACGCGTTGAAACCGCAGTCACTGCCCTACTCACAAAACTTTACTATTAACAATAGTTAAAAATAACACGATTTCTCTTGTATAATAGAAAAAGATTAACATCTCGCACGAGGTAACCTCATGTTTAAACTTTTCCTACTTATCATCGTTATTTTTGCTATTTACACCCTATGGCAACATGTGCAAAAGCTTAAAGAACAAGCAAGTAAACAAGACATCGAAGAAGTCAAACCAATGCAACAATGCAATTATTGTCAAGTTTACGTATCGCAAGAGGAAGCAGTAAAAGGTTCAAATGGGCAATGGTATTGTTGCACTGAATACGCCCAAAAGGTGGAGAAGTAAGTTGATTTTTCAATCAGATAGCACTTTTCACGCGACAAAACGCATTCTATTTTTATATCAACTGTACAGGGTCGCACTTAGCCTTCTTCTGATTTTAGTTGTCTCTGTCAGTCTTGATCACTGGTTGCTCAATGTAGCCAATCAACAGTTATTCTTTGTAACATGTTGGGTTTATTTTCTTTGTAATTTAGCCTCTTTATTTTTCTCTTTATCTCATAACCCTAAACTTGCATTATCACTAATATTTTTTGATATTATCATTCTCTCTATCTTATTTTATGCAGCCGCAGGTCCTTCTAGTGGTATAGGTAACTTACTTATCGTCACTGTTGCTATTGCTAATAGCCTTTTTCGTGGGCAAATTGGCTTACTGATTGCGGCTATTAGCAGCATTGCGATTATTTTACTAACCGCTTTATTATCATTTACCATAAACATATCCATTTCAACCTACATACAAGCAGCTACTTTGGGAGCACTGTGTTTTATCAGTGCCATGCTGATCCAAAATCTCATTACACGAATGAGAACTAGCGAAGCACTAGCCAAACAAAAAGCATCTGACGTGGCCAATCTACAAATTCTCAACAATATTATTGTAGAACAAATGCCTTCTGGCGTGTTATTAGTCAATAAAACAGGACAAATTATCATGGCTAATAATGAAGCACTTCACTTATTAGGTGAACCTATTTTAAATGGACTCTCTGTTGCCAATGTTTTTCCAGAGCTATACACAGCTATTAAACAGTGGCTAAATAATCCTAAGCTAGAATTACAACCGCTACAACCGGCTAAAAAAACCTTCACAAACTGCGCCCAACTATTGTCCAATCGCGTCATAGTAATCAGCTCGTCATTCTAGTTTTCTTAGAAAGCATAGAAATGATAGCCAAACAAGTACAACAAATAAAACTGGCATCATTAGGTCATTTAACCGCAAGTATTGCCCACGAAATACGTAATCCTTTAGGCGCACTGAGTCATGCTGTACAACTGCTAAAAGAATCTGAAAATATGGATACTCAAGATCAGCGATTATTACAGATCATTTTAAATAACTCAGATCGAATGAATAATATTATCAGCAATGTATTACAACTATCACGAAAAAAACCAAGTCATACCTATAACTATGAAATGAAGCCTCTTGAGCTGACTTTATGGTTAGAAAATTTTATCCTTGAATACCAAGAAACATTAAGCCCCGATCAGCTAATTGAGTTAGACATTGCCACAAGACCCATTTATACGTATATTATTCCCTCACAATTGCATCAGATCGTTACAAACTTAGCAAACAATGGTTTTCGTCACACGAAAAAAGAGAATGAAGCAACCCATATTTGGTTAATGTTGTACATCGATAGCTCAACACAACTACCCCAATTAGATATTTTAGATAATGGACCGGGTGTACCTATCGAATACGAAGACAAATTATTTGAACCTTTTTTTACAACCAGCAATGATGGCACAGGAACAGGGCTAGGACTATTTGTTACAAAAGAGTTATGTGAAAGTAATCAAGCACAATTAACCTATTTGCCTAGAAAAAATGGCGGTAGCTGTTTTCGCGTTACCTTTTGCTCAGCCACATCCATACTTTAGGAAAGAAAATAATGACTCAAACAAAAATTTTAATTATAGACGATGAGCCAGATATTAGAGAACTTCTTGAAATAACACTGGGGCGCCTAAAATTACAAACCCGCTCAGTAGGTACTATAAAAGAAGCCACAGAAACACTAAAAAAAGAAGATTTCTGTATGTGTCTAACCGATATGAAACTACCCGACGGAGATGGTTTAGACTTTATCGCTTATACACAACAGCACTATCCACAAATGCCCATCGCCATGATTACTGCTCACGGCAGTATGGACACAGCTATTATTGCCTTAAAAGCAGGTGCATTCGACTACTTAACCAAACCCATCGACTTAAATCGCTTGCGTGAAATTATAAAATCAGCACTGAACTTGAATGCGAATAAAGTAGATAATATTCCATTTGACAAACAGTTCTTGGGAGAGAACCCCCTTATTCAAACATTACGCGATCAAGTCAACAAGGTCGCCAGAAGTCAAGCTCCCGTATATATTAATGGTGAGTCGGGCACAGGGAAAGAGGTGATTGCCCATCTAATTCACCTACAAGGTTCTCGTGCAAAGCAACCTTTTATTGCTGTAAACTGTGGAGCAATCCCTTCTGAATTGATGGAAAGTGAATTCTTCGGTCATCGTAAAGGAAGCTTTACAGGTGCTAATCAAGATAAAATTGGCCTTTTTCAAGCAGCGCAAGGTGGAACACTTTTTTTAGATGAAGTCGCCGATCTTCCACTCAACATGCAAGTTAAACTACTTCGTGCCATTCAAGAAAAATCAATTCGTGTAGTCGGTGATCAACAAGAACAGCCCATAGATGTTAGAATACTTTGTGCAACACATGCTGACTTGGCTGCAAAAGTAGTAGAAGGCAAATTTAGGCAAGACCTTTACTATCGACTCAATGTCATTGAATTAAAAATTCCCCCGCTTAGAGCACACAAAGATGATATTCCATTACTAGCAAATGCCTTAATCAAAAGGGCTGGATATGATGTTGAGCTCTCAAATGCAGCAATTGAAAAACTTAAAACGTATGATTTTCCAGGCAATGTTCGAGAATTAGAAAATATTTTAGAGCGCGCTTACACGCTTTGTGAAAATGCGGTTATTCAACCTACCGACTTACGTTTTGCCAGTATAACCTCATTAGAGACGATGACATCGCCTGTATTGCAAACACCAATACAATCGACAACACCTGAACCAATGGCTACCAGGCCATCGACAACGAATATAGATAACCTACCTGACTTATGCGAAGTGGATAATCTTGAAGAATATCTAGAGGCTATAGAAAGAAAAATTCTTACTCAAGCGCTAGATGAAAATCGCTGGAATAGAACAGCTGCAGCCGAGCGCCTAGGACTATCATTTCGGTCCATGCGTTATCGCTTAAAAAAACTTGGTATCGATTAGTTAATGGACATTGCCAACCTAACTGCATTTATAGCCGTTGCTGAAACGGCTAGTTTTTCCTTAGCTGCTGAACGACTATTCCTTACTCAACCGGCAATCAGTAAACGTATTATTAATCTTGAAGAGTCACTTAATACCAAACTATTTGATCGGATAGGTCGAGCAACACAACTCACAGAAGCAGGAAAAGCATTACTACCCCATGCGTATCATATTATTACTGAAATTAAAGATGCTAGCCGTAAACTGTCTAATTTAGACAAAGAAGTTAAAGGGTCTCTGACCATTGCCATTAGCCATCATATTGGTTTACATCGATTACCACCTGTTTTAAAAACATTTACCAAAACCTACCCACAAGTAAATCTTGATATCCACTTTTTAGATTCAGAAAAAGCTTATGAAACTGTATTACATGGGCAAGTAGAGTTAGCCATTATTACACTAGCTCCACAAACTACAAGCCCTCTCACGGCAAAAATCATATGGCGTGATGAGCTCAATGTTGTTTGCTCACCCGATAATCCATTAGCTAAACTAGAACATATAGACTTAACGATGCTTTCAAAGCATCCTGCCATTTTCCCAGGAGTAGGTACATTTACACATGACATTATTAATAATTACTTTCTACAAGCTAATTTAACACCCCATGTCATTATGTGTACCAATTATATGGAAACAATTAAAATGCTGGCCTCTATTGGTATCGCGTGGAGTGTAATACCATCCACAATGCTTGATAATCAGCTCGTTAGACTAAATACAACTAACATCGAATTAACAAGAAACTTAGGTTATTTATTCCATCATGAGCGTACATTATCACAAGCGACAATAAAATTTATAGAACTTTTAGACCAATGTGCTAGAATAATATAGTTTATTTATATAGCTCTAATAATATACTCCAATTTAAACAAAAGGTTATTTTTATAAAGTGTTAATAATCGTCAACAGGCGAATATTGAACGAACACCTTAAATTACAATAATTATTTCTCACTATCCAAAGGATTTTTAGGGATGTTACTTGACGTTAAATCATACGGTATCGCATTCGGCACAAGAGTCATATTAGCCGATATTAATTTTTCCATTGATATGGAGAAAGGTATTGTTGTCGTTATGGGGCCTGGTGGAACAGGTAAATCAACGCTACTGCGCTCCCTTGCAGGCATAAATAAACGCTCCAGCAATGCTAACTCATGGGGAGAAATACTCTATCAAGATCAACCTATTGATGATAATAATGTTCCAGTACTCATTCAGCAAAATGCTAAAGCCATGGGACAACCTGTTATAGAATGCCTTTCTGAAGCTTTACGTAAAGTTTTTAATGAACCTAAAACTGTTCCTGAGCTACGTAGTCATATCATTGAAGAACTAGAAAACTAGAAATGCAGTCAATGATTCCCTATTTAGACGAACCAATGATTCAGCTACCCATTGAGTATGCACGAGCAGCCAACATACTACGCGAAACATTTACTCAGCAACCTCTTCTATTACTAGATGAGCCCACTACAAAAATGACTGAAAAAGGGGCCAACTTACTGCTCGAGTTAATTAAAAATATAAGTAAAGAGCGCGTTTGTATAACTATTTTACACCATCAAAAACAAACTCAAGAAATTGCTGATAAAGTTATGCTACTTGCTGGTGGACGTATACAAGCTTTTGAAAGCAAAGATGACTTTTTCAAAAACAAAAATCAAAATGAAGTAGTCGCACAATTTTTACGCTCAGGCAGTTGCTTTATTCCAGCGCCTGATGCTGATATCGATGCATTAGATGAAAGTGCTGTTAAACCGCCTCCATTGCCGGAAGCTGCTATAGAAGTCCTATCGAAAGTTAAAGAAAAACAGAAAAATGAGCAGATTGCGACATTAAAAATGACAAACCAGCAGAGCCAACCACCACACCAGCGAAAGTGCCGAATGAGGTGGTTGACCCTGTATTAATGAGTGGTGCCAATTCAGTAACAGCCAACTTAGCAAGAAAACCAACATCAAGAAGTCGCTTTGTAGGGCCAAGTGGATTTCACTGGATTGTTCCAGAACAGCTTGCTGGTTGTCCCATGCCCGGTATTGTGGCACCACTAGAATATGATTTATCTGCTCTACGTGATGTTGGGATTACAACGCTTGTAAATCTTACTGAACGAGAACTTCCTGAACAAACACTCAAACAATATGGTATTAAGAGTATTCAATTCAAGATCGAAGACCGTCGAGCACCTCCTGTCATGTGGATCAAAATGCTACTCGTGCAAATAGACAAATTATTAGCTGAAGGTGAAGTATTAGGTGTTCACTGTTTAGCTGGGCTTGGAAGAACAGGTACCATTCTAGGTGCTTGGTTAATAAAAAAAGGACTTACCGCTGAAGAAGCATTAAAAAGATTAAGGCAAATAGATGCCGGCTATGTACAATCAAAGGAACAAGAAGACTTACTTTACTCATTAGAAGACAACATATTAATTAGAGCGACAAGTGAATAATGTTCACATAATGACACTATTTACTTGCTTTTACATTAAACAAAAGTAGAATATACGACAGGCGATCTAATATTTTTTTAAAATGTATTGCTAAAAATCAATAAAACTTATAAAACCAAGGACTATTTTTATGGCTAATTTAGACCAAGCTGTTCAAACCGCGATTAATGCTATCCCAGAATGTCTTGCTGCTGGTTATGTTGATGTATCATCAGGCATGTTACTTTCTGTAAAAACTATCGACTCACACCCAAGAGAAGTATTAGACTTAGTAGCAGCCGCTACTTCTGATATCTTCCAAGGTCCAAACGTTTCGATGATCGAGCAATGCTTTAGAAAGGCTCGTGGCTTACCTGTAGATGCTGACTATCACTACTTCCAAGAAATCATTGTTAATAGTGAAAACTTATTACACATCTTTATGCGTGGTAAGCGTTACCCAGATTATATTATTTGTTTCGTTTGCCGTAAAAGTGCAAACCTAGGCATGGCTTTAACAAAAGCACGTATGCAATTGCCTATGCTAGAAGAAAACGTTTAATCGTTACGAACCTTGGGCATCTACATACCCAAGGTTTCCTTTCTAATTTCTAGAATAACCAAGCTATTTTTTATTAATACTTGGGATAATAAAAAAAAATGATTATAATACCTCGATCTTTTCAATTATTCGAGGAGCGCTGCAGCAACAAACACGTTGTCAGGCTCGATTAATCATCTATTTTCAACCGCGCTCATATAAAAATAAACTTTCATTTTACTCATTACATTTTGTTAATGATTTAAATTAAAGCATCCTTAAAAATGGAGATATGAGCATGAATCAATTTTCTGACTACAAAGTAGCCGATATAAAACTAGCCGACTGGGGTCGCCGTGAAATCATTATTGCTGAGTCTGAAATGCCAGCACTTATGGCATTACGTCACAAATACGCACAAGAAAAACCACTAGCTGGTGCTAAAATTCTGGGCTGTATTCACATGACCATTCAAACCGCAGTACTCATCGAGACACTCGTTGCTCTAGGCGCGGAAGTACGTTGGTCATCTTGTAATATTTTCTCAACCCAAGACCAAGCTGCAGCTGCCATTGCTGCTGCAAAAATACCTGTATTTGCTTGGAAAGGCGAAACAGAACAAGAATACGAATGGTGCATTGAGCAGACCATTTTAAAAGAGGGCAAACCATGGGAAGCTAACATGGTTTCTAGATGATGGTGGTGATTTAACAGCCATTTTGCACGAAAAATACCCTACTATGCTAGAGAAAATCCATGGCATCACTGAAGAAACCACAACAGGTGTTCATCGTCTATTAGAAATGTGGAAAAAAGGTATCCTTAAAGTCCCCGCTATCAATGTAAACGACTCGGTCACTAAAAGTAAAAACGACAATAAATATGGTTGTCGCCATAGCTTAAACGATGCTATAAAACGTGCTACAGACCACCTTCTAGCAGGAAAACAAGCTTTAGTTATTGGCTATGGTGATGTAGGTAAAGGCTCTGCTCAATCATTGCGTCAAGAAGGGATGATTGTTCGTATCTCTGAAGTCGATCCTATTTGCGCCATGCAAGCTTGCATGGATGGTTTTGAAGTCATTTCTCCCTACAAAAATGGCATCAACGATGGCACAGACAATTGTGTAAATCGCGATATTCTGCAAAAAATAGACCTTGTTGTGACCACACAGGCAATGTCAACGTTTGTGACGCCTCTATTCTAAAAGCACTAAAAAGCGTGCCGTCGTTTGTAATATTGGGCATTTTGATAATGAAATTGACACTGCTTTTATGCGTGCTAATTGGGCATGGGAAGAAGTTAAACCTCAAGTTCATAAAGTGCACAGAACAGGTAAAGATAATTTTTCTGCAAATAATGATGACTATCTTATTCTTCTGTCTGAAGGTCGTTTAGTTAACTTAGGTAATGCAACGGGACATCCTAGCCGTGTCATGGATGGTTCATTTGCTAATCAAGTGCTTGCACAAATACACCTTTTCAAACAAAATATGCAGAGCAATCAACTGATAAAAAAACCTCTTTATTACGTGTTGAAGTTTTACCTAAAAAACTAGATGAAGAAGTGGCTGCCGAAATGGTAAAAGGATTCGGTGGTGTTATCACTCAACTAACACCAAAACAAGCACAATACATAGACGTACCTGTTGAAGGTCCTTTTAAACCCGACAGCTATCGCTACTAACCCCTTTCTTTATCTTATACTCCCCCTTATGAGGGGGAGCTAGGAAAATATAATAATGAATAGAACCGATAAATTATTCAGCTTTGAATTCTTCCCAACAAAAACCGAAGCAGGATTGCAGAAACTACTAGATAACGCAAAGTTACTAACAACAAATTGTCAACCAAACTTCTTTTCCTGTACTTATGGCGCAGGAGGTTCAACCCGAGACAGGACACTAGAAACTGTCTTACAGTTAGCAAAAACAACTCAAGTTTCGACCCGCCCCACATCTTTCATGTGTAGGGTGACGATAAAGAGTCATTACGTAACTTATTACAGTACTATAAACAAGAGGGCGTTAATCGCATTGTAGCTTTACGGGGCGATCTTCCCTCGGGCATGGGGACATCGTCAGGCGAACTTCGCTATGCGTCCGACCTTGTCAACTTCATTCGCGAAGAAATGGGTGATCATTCCATATTGAAGTAGCCGCTTATCCTGAAGTGCATCCACAAGCATTAAATATGGAACAAGATTTACAACACTTTGTTAATAAAGTGAACGCAGGCGCTAATGGTGCAATTACTCAATATTTTTTTAATGCAGATTGTTACTTCTACTTTATTGAACGTGTGCAAAAAATGGGGATTAATATTCCAATTACACCAGGAATTATGCCTATTACAAACTACAGTAAACTGGCACGCTTTTCTGATTCATGTGGAGCCGAACTTCCTCGTTGGATTAGAAAGCAATTAGAGGCCTACGCCGATGATATAGAGAGCATTCAAGCCTTTGGAACAGAGGTTATTACAAGCCTTTGTGAACAACTACTGGCAGGTGGTGCACCTGGTTTACATTTCTATACTTTAAATCAAGCAGAGCCAACACTTGCGGTATGGAGAAATTTGATTTAATATTATACGACTAGTAGTTGATTGCTTTTTTGGTATAATGACGGATAATCATTAAATACTTAACTTTTTGCTCAAAAAGCATAATAAGATATTCAACTTGAAACTCTCCCCATATTACTAATATCTGTATAACGCAGAACAGGTTATTCAGTAACATTCAAGTTGAATATAACTGCGTCAATATTAAAAGATCATATCAATCATTATTTATTAACTTAATAATAGGATTTTTTGCATGTCCTTTACATCGCTAGGACTTTCCGAGCTTTTATCAGAAACAACTAAATCATTGTATGAAACGCCCACAACTTTACAAGAACAGGCGATTCCAGTTATTCTACAAAATAACGACCTTATGGTTGCTGCCCCTTCAGCAGAAAACAGGAAAAATTGGTAGCTTCATACTTCCTATCATTGAAAAGTTGTTTCCCCCTAATACAACCAAAAAAAGCATGTTGCATCTAAACATCCTAAAACGCTTATTTTAGCAGCAACATCAGATGAAGCGATTCAGATAACAGAGTATTTTAAAGCATACTCGTTTGATTTTCCCTTAACATTGGCTTGTGTTTTAGATAATACAAACCCTGTACTGCAAGCCAAAATATTAAGCCATGGCGTTGATGTATTGATTGCATCCCCTACCCGCTTAATCGAGCTTTTAGAACAACAAGCAGTTAACCTTTCTAAAGTTGAACTGTTCGTTCTAGATGAAGCAGAACTTTTAACGAATGAAGATCACATAAAAATACAAAGCAAGTCATTGATAACCTACCAGCTGATCGCCAAAATTTATTATATGCTACCAACTTTACAGATGATGTTATTGTTCTTGCCCATTTTTTATTAAAAAATCCTGAGCGTATTGAAATCAATATAACCCCATCGATAGAACACATCAAACAAAGTGTTTATTATATTCCAACACGTCAAAAGGCAGCATTACTGGTTCATTTGATAACTAAATATAAATGGCCTCAAGTACTTGTATTTACTCGTACAAAATATGGCGCCTCTCGCTTATCAAACTATCTTGAAAGCAAAGGAATCCATACTGGTACAATTTATACCAATAAAACACCCAATATTGCTAATAAAGCCCTTATTGATTTTAAAGAAGGGATTTTACAAGTATTAATTGTCACCGATATCATCCTAGAAAGTCTTGAACTTAATGATATATCGTGCATTATCAACTTTGATCTTCCCTATATTGAAGATGAGTATATTCAACGTATTAATACGATTGAGATTGGTGAAGCTATTTCTTTTGTTAATCCTGAAGAAGAAAAGCTATTGCTCGTTATTGAAGACTTCATCAAGCAAAAAATTCCTGACGGAGACATGGCTGATTTTATATATGTCGAAGAGCCAAATGAAGAAAATCCTGATCGTTTTAAACGTATATTTAGACATCCTGCTGTAGGCAGAAAATCTAGAAAGAAAGCACAGCCAGCTAATGAACAGGATTCTCAAGAAATCACAGATAATCCATCTGAACCTAAAAAAATAGCAAAAACAACACGTACTAAAACTAAAACAACCCGTAATCTTTATAATAAACACCGCAGAACGCAGCCTATTAGTAATATCGTTGATGAGCTTCCCCCAGATCGTCCTGAGGATGAGTTCCGCGATGATGAGTACGATAATTTTGGCAATAGCATTGATTATGTAAGTCCCTACCAAGACAAATCGAAGACTTCTGGAAATAAACGCTTTAATTCGAATAAACAAAGTACTACAGCTACAGCAAAAGCACCTCGTACCCCAAAACCAAAAACAACACGTACTCAAGTAGCTTCTGAACAAGCTAATACAGAACGTCGTCCTAGAAACTCACTTTATCGACGCAATAATCGTACAACTTCAGCGATGGCTAAAACAACTGCTCGCAAGCCGCGTGAAATAATGACGAATACGCCACCGATAACAAATGATTATCAGAGCCACAACAAAGAAAAGTATCGTCAACTGTGCCGTCCA
>JABZEU010000280.1:0-11740 GCA_014635995.1 Sarcophaga peregrina
TTATTTCTAAAGCACTTTTTTTTGTCGGTTGCAAATATCTCCCATACCACCGTATCAAATTCAATGTGCAATATCTCATTTTAAAGCTTATATCTAACACTAATTGCGAAAAATAATTAGAAATTGAAAACTTAATATTTTCATTGATAAAAATTATATTTTATATAGAACTGCATGATAATACTGTTGTCATTATGATTATATATGTTTTTGTTCAAGTGTCCTAATACAAGCTCGCGTAATAGTAAGGCAGTTCTACATAATTTTATATGTATTAAAATCCATTCTGGCAATACCGCTATTTACTATAATGACGTTTATTACTAAGTCATCTAGTTTGTATGAGTTTTTTATATTTTAATTTAAAAACCGAATATTTTCTATCGAATATCTTCCATTGATACAACCTTTAGTGTCAATTTGTGCCATTTATTCTGTCAGTTTATTTCAATAATGGTTTGTTGATGGACTGGAATTACTATTTTGTTTCTCTTATTCTCTTCAGATTGCCAACAATTTTCAATTAATTTTTTATTTATTCATCGATTTTATATTTTTTGTTTGCATTCGGTTTTTTTGGTTTAAACCTCAATGTAAGCAAATTATTTGTAGTTTTTATTATTTACATTATATAGCCTAAAAGTATGCAAATTAGTTGTGTATAATTTTTAATAATTAAAAAGTAGCGAAAGCATTTATGCTTAATTTATTTGCAAAACATTATTATTTTAACATGACATTCATTTTATATTTAGTTTTTATCTAACAGAATAAAAAGAATCAACAAAAAAGAGAACTAAAATCAATAGAGAAGAGATAGAATTTAAATGGGCCAAAAGCTTTGCATATTTTTAGAGGGAATTTTAAAATAAATATATTTTAAATACATTTTTAATAGGCTTTTAAAACAATCTATAAATTTGTATTTTAATTTAATAATGGAAAGAGATATGAAACATATTTTTATATCCTTTTAAGCAATTTTTTTTGGTTTTTTTTTATAATTTCTGAATTTGCCATATAAAATTTCCATTTTCGCTGGAAGGCAATTTAAAAATGATAATATTTGTGCGTTTTCTCTTCCATTGTAGACAAAACAACACAAATTTTGTTTTGTTAAGCCCTAAAGTATGCAATGACAGTTTTCAATAAAATATTGTTTTAAAAAGTATTGCATATTTTAAATGTAATAACCTTGGAATTTAAAATATTTTGGGTTATTAAATGGGGGAAAAAAATAGGAATTTCATATGCAAAATAATAAAGTCTTATTAGCTTAAAAACAATCCCTTAAATTATGCTAAGGGAATGCTTGATTTAGTAGGTATTAAAAGAATGCTAGAGCTAAAGGAGAGGGGAATAAAAAAATTGTTTTCATACAAATAAATTCTTCAAATTGATCCTTAATTTTGATATAAAACTCAGGTATATCAAAATTAAGAACAAAGTGTAAAAATTAAGTGAAAAACAAAGTAACAATATTATTCTTTCGTGCGCACTCCTTATCCTTAGAAAAATGTTAAAGAAAGAAAATGTGGAGTTGCCGCTGAGATTCCTCAAATGCTTCAGTAGGTTGGCCGCATTTTCTTTGTCTAATCCCTTACCTTACCTAATTGCTGTGACCGTAAAGTCGCCGTAGTCTAGTAGGTAGTGTGTTGGCTCATTAGGCATGAGGCCGTGTTTTAAACACCAGCAAAGGCATTTCAAACAAAATGAAAAATAAAAAAATTTTTCTTTAATGTTATCTTCTTAGTAGTCTTTCGACAAAAACTCATATAGTCGTAAAGAGTTTATCAAAAATCTGTTTTTACAGAGTCATGGGTAAAATTAACACTCACACATTACGGGTCGCCTGATAAACAAGGTCGTAATCCTGTCTGAAAGTTTGTTAATGGATTTGTTGGTGTCCAGCGGGATACTTTTTCAATCTACTTAGTCCTTATCTTAAAAATATTTTATTTCTGAAGCTCTCATGAGAAAATGTTTAAACATTTCAAATATTAAACAAAAAATAATCAAATTAAATAAAACAAATAATAATTTTTCTCTACTCTATTGGGAAATACTTTTTGCTCTTTTAATCTCTCCCACTCTCGTTCTCTCTATAGAAATATGTATCCATATGAATATTGTTTTAAGTAAATTCTTAACATACCTTTAGGCATTTTTAATTTATTTTCTTCTTTTTTTTGTCGTAATCATTTTAAAATCAGGCATTGTTAATAATTTAAAACAATTTTTAAATAAAAAACTGTTTTATTGCTTCAAATATTTTGCCACATTTATACAGTGGCTAACAAAAATTTATGTACCAAGTTTTTAATCAAAGAAAAAGGAGTCATCTCCTAAAAGTTGATTTTTATTTTCATGAATTATTATGCAAATCTAATTAAACCTGGTTTGTATGTACTTAATACATGATTTAAAACAATTTGTATATAAAAAAAAAATATTTTATTGCTTTAAATGTTTTGCCACATTATATACAGTGGCTAACAAAAATATGTGTACCAAGTTTTTAATCAGAAAAAAGGGGTCATCTCCTACAAGTCGACTTTTTTTCATTAATTCTTATGCAAATTTAATTAAACATGGTTTATATGCCTACTTTTAGTACAGAGTGTATATATTATTTGTATCGGGTCCGCCATCTAACGTTTTTTTTTTCAACTGATTCTTATTTCGTAAATGGTAACATTTAGCTCATGTCTGATTTGATAGATAATTAGTTTTGGCCTTCCGCTGAATGAATATTTGAAAATCCAATGCGTGGGCCTGCGATCGACTTATAGAAGATGCCGATTTTGTCAAAAAAAAAAATCATTTTTTCAGATGAAGCTCATTTTGATCTTGGCGGGTATGTAAACAAGCAAAATTGTCGCATTTGGGGCTCAGCAAACCCGCAGGCATACATTGAAAAGCCGACGTATCGAAAACGAGTCACTGTTTAGTGCGGATTTTGGTCCAGAGGCATAATTGGGCAATTTTTCTTCGAAATTGAGCAAGAAGTGGCCGTTACAGTCAATGGCAATCGTTATCGGGCCATGTTGAACGAATTTTTCTTCACAAAAATTGAAAAGGAGGATATTGGCAACATTTGGTTTCAATACGACGGCGCTATGTGCCACACAGCCGAAGCTACACTCGATGTTTTGCGCCCTGTTTTTCAAGAAAACCCGCACGCATACATTGAAAATCCGACGCACTCAAAACAAGTCACTGTTCGGTGCTGATTTTAATGCAGAGGCATAATTGGGCCATTTTTCTTTAAAAATTAGCAAAGGAGTGACCGTTACAGTCAATGGCGATTGTTATCGGGACATGTAGAACGAATTTTTGTTCATAAAAATTGAAGAGAAGGATATTGGCAACATTTGGTTTCAACAGGACGGCGCTACGTGTCTCACACAGCCGATGTTTTGCGCCCTGGTTTTGAAGATCCCATTATCAGCCGCATAACTGCTATGGTTTGGCCAACTTGGAGCTGCGATTTGACACCGTTGGCGTATTATTTGTGGGGTGCCGTCAAAGATAAGTGACAAGCCAGAGACAATTGGCGCTTTAAAGGACAGTGTTCGTAAAGCCATTGGTGAAATACAGCTGCACACAATCGATACATACATACATACATAATTGGTAATTATAACCCTTCAGTCAGGATTATTGACCTAGTTTCTCACACTACTTGTGTGTGTTAATTTTATACATAAGCGCCGGGACCTACAGTTTAAAGTCGACTCCGAACGATAGACTTATGAGAAACTTTTCATGGCACTTTTTTTTTACTCTCAGAGTTTTTGCCACAAATCTGCTGAGAGAAAATCGCCGAAGAAATATTTTTTGTATTTTGTTTTGATGTCTGGCCTGGGACTCGAATCCTGGCTTTACGTCTAATAATGACGATAATGTGCTTAAAAATTGGATGGATCGTATAGGCAGGCAACTGCATGGTCAACCGAGGCAGCCATTTGAATGAAATTTTTTTCCATTATTAACCGGAAGGATTGTACTTTCAATTAAAAAAAGAAATTTGAAATTTTCAGGAAAAAAAAAGAAATTATTTGGCGGACCCTTTATATATATTTTTATGATATAAAATCAAAAGTTTTAATAAAATATCTTTCCTTCATGCTATCTCTCATTTTAATTGAAATAATAGAATAGATTTGTTGTCAATGCTTTGAAAATGAAAAAAAATTAAAATAAAAATAAATTTACAAATAAAAAATATATTTTAAATGGGGGTCTCGAAAGTGGTAAAAGGACTGTTGAAAATGTGATTTTTTATCTTCCCTTCCTTTTTTCTTTAATGAAAATGTTTCTTTTGTACTCTGCCATGATGATGTTGATGATGCTGTGCCGTTGTGTCGTGTCGCGTCTTGTGTCTCCCAGTCACAAAATAAATGTCGAAGTAAAAACTTTTTTTTTTTAATTTTTTTTATTTTTAGATTCTCCTCATTCTATTTCATTTTCTTTCTTTTTTTTCTTCTTCACAAATTTTGTTTTTCTCGTGTTTTGTTGTTGTATTTCATTTCTTTCTTCTTGATTCTTTGTATTTTGAAATGGCGTACATTAAAATTATTTGTTAAAAAAAACAAAATTTTTTTTGTTTTTGTTTTTTCTTGACTCTCTCTCGTATATATATTTATAGAATTTGAAAAAAAAAAACAGAAAAAAATTAAGAAAAAATAAGGAAAAACTATTTTACTACAACATGACTACGACTATGACTATGATTACGTTGAAAGAAGAGAGTGTGCTTTGACAAAAAAAATCTAAAAAATAAAAGAAATCTAAAAAATGAAAAATACTTTTGCTTTTGTTTCAACATGTTTTACTATTTCGGTTGGTCGTACACCATTTCCATTTAAAGTTATTGAAGGAAAATTTTTTAGAGAAGTATGACACTTTTCTTAACAGATGTGCATGCATAATTAGTCATTACAACTCTTTAGTCAAGATTAAGACCAAGCTTCTCAGATCAGGACGAAATTTTCAGGAACTCTTCATGTTAATTCTATTTTCTCTTAGATTGTCTGAACTGGGGTTTGAACCGTGGCCTTATGTACGTCTAATTAGCCAACACAGTACCTTCTAGACTACGGCGACTAATGCTCTTTACTAAATAATTTTTAAATTTACTCTGAAATTTACTTTGAAAAAATCACTGATCCATGAAGCTACCAGGAATCGAAACCAATTTAAACATTTTAAAATTTTTTTTTGCTTCATTTGCAATTATAATGTCAAAAGCAACGAAAATCTCGTCTTTAATTGAAGTATATTTTAGCTTTCAAAATCTGTATCCAACGTAGCAACTTGCTTAATTGTTCAATACAACTCTGTAGTAGCTTCTTATACACCCATGTTGTGTTTGTTACTCTTATCTTAGTGGAGGGTCCTGTTGTTCATAGTCGTCTTCAAACGTCAAATTTTTCATGGCAATTTTGATGAGCTAGACTGGTCTCTGGTTTGAATAACGGCCACACTTTACCTACTAGACTATTGCTTAGCTCGTTAGGGAATGACGCTGCTATTTCGACTTTCTTTCTGCTTCAGTGTCTCAATGATGTTTTCTTTTCTATCATAAAATGTGCATTTTATTTAAAAAAAAAAATGCAATTTTGTGTTTGTTTATTAAAAATGTTTCGCCCTCTAAAATGGTGGTATGTTCTATTCTAAATAATTCGAAATTGCCAATGGTGGAGTGGATTGTGTTTTATACATACATAATTGGTCATTAGAACCCATTAATCAGGATTATTGCCCTAGTTTCTCACATCACTTACGTTGTGTGCGTTAATTTTATACATGAGTGGCGGGACCTACAGTTTAAAGTCGACTCCGAACGACAGATTTTTGAGAAGCTTTTCATGGCAATTTTATTTACTCTCAGAATTTTTGCCAGAAATCTGCTGAGAGGGAACGCCGAGGAAATATTTTTTGTATTTTGTTTTGATGTCTGGCCTGGGGCTCGAACCCTGGCTTTACGTCTATTAAGCCAACACACTGTCTACTAGACCAGAAATCTGCTGAGTTCATTTCAGTTTTTATTTTTTCGGGTTGTATGTATACTTTCCTATGTCACTGTATGTCCATATATAATTAGTTATTACAACTCTGTAGTAAGTATTACAACCTAGCTTCTCATACCACCCATATTGTGTTTGTTACTTTTATCTATGAGTGGTGAATGAGGATTTACAGTTTAAAGTCGTCTCCAAACGTCAAATTTTTTTAAAAAATTAAAAAAATTCAGTTTTCAAGTTTTACAGAAAATCATTTTTTTGGGGTGTATGTATACTTTCCGGTGTCACTGTATGTACATATATTATTAGTCATTACAACTCTGTAGTAAGGATTACAACCTAGCTTCTTATACTACCCATGTTGTGTTAGTTACTCTTATCTATGAGTAGTAAAGGGAATTGCAGTTAAAAGGACGAACCACAAATTTTTTTAAGAAATTTTTCATGGCAATTATATTTTGCAGAAGACTGATGAGCTGGACTGGTCTGTGGTTTGAATAACGGCCTCACTTTACGTACTAGCCTAATACTTATCTCGTTAGGGAATGTCGCTGTTGTTTCGACTTTCTTTCTGGTCTGGGTCCCTCGGCACAGTAATGGTGTTTTCTTTTCTACCAAAAAAATGTGCATTTTATTTGAAAAAAATGTGCAATTTATTTGAAAAAAATGTGTATTTTAATTGAAAAAAATGTGCATTTTATTTGAAAAAAAGTGCATTTTATTTGAAAAAAAAAAAAAAGTGCATTTTATTTAAAAAAATGCAATTTTGTGTTTGTTTGTTAAAAATGTTTTGCCTTCTAAAAGGGTGGTATGTTCTATTCTAAATAATTCGCACTTGCCAATGGTGGAGTGGATTGTATTTTATGTCCTGTAGAAATCGAGATTGCTGTAAGTTTCGCAGAAACTGCAGGGCCGACGAGCTTGCCACTGCTTGCGGAATTTTTTGCAATCGACTTGGATATGCCACTTACCTCGGTCAAGTTGCCCATTGCGCAGAAATTCTTTCGGTACGCCAACCTATCCTGTTTCAAGCAGAAGTTCTGCTCCACCGTTAGACTCACCTGGCCCTTGATAGGTAGAAGGTGCGCCAACCAGTTACTCGGACTTGGTCGTGGCTTCATCACAATCACTGTGGGACCGCAGTGGCGGGACCTACAGTTTAAAGTCGACTCCGAACGACAGATTTTTGAGAAGCTTTTCATGACAATTTTTTACTCTCAGAGTCTTTGCCAGAAATCTGCTGAGAGGAAGTCGCCGAAGAAATATTTTTCGTTTTGATGTCTGACCTGGGATTCGAACCCGGGCTTTTCGTCTAATAAGCCAACACACTACCCACTAGACCACGGCGACTTCCACCGCAGAGTACTATTGTATTATTTGGGGAAAATTTTATCTCGATTTTCATTAAGAAAAATCAATTAAAGAGAAACAAAAAAAAAAAAACAATACTTTGGGCAATGGTGTAAAATGTAAAAGAAGAAATAGCACAATAATGATGATGATAATGATGCTGACGTTGTGATGAGATGCCCTGTATGTGTCCTCAAATGTACTCTGGTTGTTTTGTTTCGACGTAGTACAAAAAAATATCTTTTTTCTTTCGAAATTCACATTCGAATTAAAAAAAAAAAACAAAATTTAAGGAGATGAAATGAAAATGAAAAGCAGAAAAATATTTCTTTTCTTTGTCACACACTTATTCTCTGATAAAAAAAATCTTTGCCTTCCTTATTTTTTTTAATTTCAGAATTTCGAAATTCTTTTGAGAAAGCCATCCATGGTTTTAGATTTTTCGCATATTCTTCGCAAGAAGGGTTTTTTTCTAATAAATTTAAATTTTTAAATGAAAGCTTTATGAATTTTTTTGAGGGGGGTTTTCGTAGTTTATTTGTTATATTTTTAATAACAAATTCAATTTTGTGCACATTAATTAAAAATGTTTTCAAGCAGCACCTGAATTGTTTATTGGCCGCATCATCATAAGCATCATCAATAATGTCCATTATTGAAACCATATTTATTAATTTATAAATATTTTATGATTTCAGTTACACTAATACCCCGGTTTGCGTCGCCTCGTTTTGCGTCTGCTTCGAAGTTGCGTCGTTTTAAAATTACTGTGATTTCGAAGTTGCATCGTTTTTCTTTCAGTTTCCGTCGTATGTTTCGAAGTTGCATCGTTTTTGTTTCAGTTTGCGTCGCATATTTCGAAGTTGCGTCGTTAGTGCTTTGATTTGCGTCGTTAATACGAAATTGTTTGTACAAAGCTAAAACAGAAAAAGGGGATTTCCCGTTTAAATCTAGTGCAAATTCGAAGTTGTGTCTTTTGAAAATTTCTGTGACTTGGAAGTTGCGTCGTTTTTGTTTTAGTTTGCGTCATTAATATGAAAATGTTTGTACAAAGCTAAAACAGAAAAAGGGGATTTCCCGTTTAAGCCTAATGTAAATACATAAATACTAGGGATGCCAATTGGGAGATCCCGAAATCCTGAGATTTTCGGGATTCATAAAATCCCGAATCCCGGGATTTTTAAAAACTTGTCCCGGGATTTTTCACAAACAAACATACATACATACATAATTGGCCATTACAACCCTTCAGTCAGGATTACGACCTAGCTTCTCACACCACTTATGTTGTGTGCGTTAATTTTTATACATGAGTGGCGGGACCTACAGTTTAAAGTCGACTCCGAACGACAGATTTTTGAGAAGCTTTTCATGGCAATTTTTACTCTCATAGTCTTTGCCAGAAATCTGCTGAGAGGAAGTCACCGAAGAAATATTTTTCGTTTTGATGTCTGACCTGGGATTCGAACCCGGGCCTTTTGTCTAATAAGCCAACACACTACCCACTAGACCACGGCGACTTCTACTTCCAGTGATAAAAACATTATTTGAAGCCATCGAAGAATGCAGAAGGTCTATAAAACGAATTAAAAGGGTAACTGATTTCGATACTCAACTGTTTACATCTGGATGTGGTAGAGGTGAATATTTACAAGCTGCATACAGCTTTCTTGGAACTATTATACTAACAAATGATGATTGCGAGAAGTGTTTTTCAACGGCAGGGTATGTTGATAACAAAATTCGTCCAAGCCTATCAGACCAAATGTTAGATGCTTCATTCGTTTTGTTGGAATCCAAATAATTTTCTTAAAACTATTGCATTTGCATATGTACGAATAATTTTAATTTTTGTTAATTTACTCCCCTTTGTTACATTTTGTCTTGCTGTTTTTATATTTTATTTTTAATGATATATAATTCTGATAGACATAATTGGAATACAAATGATTTTGTTAACAAAATATTTTTATTGTATAAAATCGGTATTTTTTCTGTGATTTTTTGGGATTTTTGGATCCCGAATTATCCTGAAATATCCCGGAATTTCGGGATCGGTATTTACAAAATCCCGAATCCCGGGATTTTTAAAAATCGATCCTTTTTGGCATCCCTAATACATACATATGTATTTATGTTATCTGATGGTTGCAAGCAGCGTTACCGTTGAACGACTAAAGTCGCAATTTGACACTTTTTCAGCGACCACGCCACTTTTTGTGCCCCCTTACTAAAGTGAACTAAATCTGACACTTTACAATATTTTTCACCCTTTTTTCCCCATTTTTTTAAAAAGTATTTTTTCTAGACTATAGACTAGAGTGTATACTAGACTATAGACTAGAGTGTATACTAGACTATAGACTAGAGTGTATACTAGACTATAGACTACACTATAGACTAGACTATAGACTAGGTTATAGACTAGATTATAGACTATATTTTATACTAGACTGTAGACTAGATAAAATAGATTATACTATATAGATATAGATTAGAGTATATAGACTATATACTAGACTATAGATTAGACTATATAGACTATATACTAGACTATAGACTAGATTATATACTAGATTATATACTAGACTATAGACTAGATTATATACTAGACTATATACTAGACTGGAGACTAGACTATAGACATTTTCTTTTCTTTTAAAAATGTTGCCCTCTTTTTACTGCCAAAATACACTTTTTGTGCGACTTTTTCTTCAAAAATCCCCTTTTTGTGCGACTTCTTAAAAATTTCCAGCGGTAACACTGGTTGCAAGTTGTAGGTCGTTAGTAAGTTAAATAGTTTTTTATTGAAAAATCTATTTTTTCAGCTAAAATTATGAATCTCGTAACGAATTAAATGAAAATCAATACAAATGTTTGGAAAATCGTGCTTCGTTTTGCGGCGATTCAGTTTGCGTAGCGTTTTTTCAGGCCCTATTAGCAACGCAAACCGGGGTATTAGTGTATTCTCTAAAAATACATTAGGTGAACGCAAACTTTATTGAGTAAGTGTAAATACATATGTATATGTATAAAATAAAATATCGCTTTAAATTGCATACTTTGCGGCTTCCCATTTAAAAAAAAATGTGTTGCCTAATTTTAGTCTGTTTGTGACAGTATTTTAAAGAATTTTTTTGACATTTTTTTGTTTGTTTTTTTTTGTCAATATACACCAACCAAAAATATTTTAAATTAAATTAAAATTTTATCTATAGATACGTACAGTTTTTCTTTTTTCTCTTTTATTGTTACGCTCTAAATGATAATAATACTACTGATGATGATGATGACAGATTGTTGTTGTTGTTTGTTGATGGTGATGATGAATATGAAACAATTTTGGTTTACTTTTTTTTTTTTTGGTAAATTTTAATTAAAATTCTCCTACACTTTTTTGTTTTAAAAAAACAAATTGAATTTTTTTTTGAAGAACAAAATAAATACTTTGTATGAAAGAAGATTCACTTAATTTTTGTGTTTTTCTTTTCTTTTTTCTTGTCTTACAGCTTAACAAGAAGCCAGTCTAAAGCACAGCAATATTAGAGAGCAATAGCAACTAAATTTTTGGAGCAAAAAAGAAAAGAAACTAAAATAAACGAAGACAACGACAAATAGTTGTGCACCTCGAGTATTGAAACACTCTTGCCAAAAAAAAAAAAAAACCATCAGCAGCAATAGAAAGAAAGAAAGAAATAAATTCAACACGTAAATTAAATGAAAATTTTTATATTTTTAAGCAATTTTTTCTAAAATACTATTTACTACTGCTACAATAACAAACAATAGCAATAGCAATAGCATTTGCTTGCCTAACATTCTCAAAACAAATACAAAATAGCAAAGGCGAAAACAAACAAAAAAAAAACGAAAATCGAAAATCAAAAGAAAGGAAAAACGAATTGAAATTTTTTTTATTTCGTTTCGTTATCGAATTAAAGCCAAAAAGTTTTGAAAAACTGCAGTCGACCAGTAGCAGTAGCAGCAGCCAAAACAGCCGCCATAGAAAATTCTCAAGAATTTTTGTATATCTTTAAAGCTATTAAACGACGACACTTAGAGACACCAGACATTTCATTTCAACAGACAAATAGGCCGACACTTAATCAGCCAACAGCCAGTCATTCAGCCAGCCAGTGAAATAGTCAGTCATTCTGCAGCTATCTAAGAGAGTATCTTCTTTAGAGAGAGAGATAGAGAGAAATAATATTTACGAGCCACAACAGTGTGACAAAAGCGCTTAAGCATTTCAACACGCGGCAAATATATCTCCGCTGCCACATTTAATTACAAACGCTTATACAGGCAAACTACACGAGATCACATTGTCACGAAGCCAAAAAAATAAAAAAAAAATCTTC
>JABZEU010000281.1:0-11723 GCA_014635995.1 Sarcophaga peregrina
ATAAAATATGATATTTATATTTTTGTTTTACTTGACTTAAATACATTATTGAAGTTTTTTTTTGTTCATTTTGTGATATATTAATAGAAAAATTTTTAATTTTTTGATATGGAAATTTTGAACACCCTTTCTTGTTTTTGGTGAATGTGGTAACACTTTTAACTTTACGTTAAATTTTTTAAAAGACAAAAAATTGAAATGGAGAACCAAAGAACTACAATTTCAATAATTTAAATGAGTTAAATTCGTCTGATTCCGAACTCCAATTTCAATTAGCTTTGAGCCAAATTTTTTTGGAAAATATTATTTTGAATATTTATTTCTGATAATTGTTTTGTAAGTGTTATAAAATGCGAAATAATTTCAGGTTTGGAGTTTCTGCGTCGGGGTTTGACTCTGTAACCATTTACGTGCTCATGGTATTGACGTAAAATCAAAAAAATTTTAAAATTAGGATGCGAAAATAAAATCCTTATTTTCAGGAAGTTCTAAAAATGCAGATTCCGAAAAATTTGCTAACGCACGTCTGCTTATGCAAATGTGCTGCAGACATCTAAGGCCCTTTAAAATAGTGGGGCAACCATTTCGGATCACAGCAGACCAGTGTTGCCACCTTTCTGTAATTACACATATTGTGTGTAATTTTTGATTGTGTATGTAGCATGCGTGTAATTAGCTTCGTGCGTAATTTGTGTTTAATTTAACTTTTTGTTCTAATTTTTTCTTTAGTCGCTAACTTTTAATAATCGATTTGCTAACAATGATTATTTAGTAAATTTACTGCAGTTTTTGGAAAAACCTCTGAGAGTAAATAAAATTGCCATGAAAAGACTCCCAAAAATCTACCATATGGAGTCAATTTCAAAACTGTAGGCCCCAACACTCATATAAAATTAACGCACACACATAAGTGGTGTGAGAAGCTAGGTCGTAATCCTGACTGAAAAGTTGTAATGACCAATTATGTGAGGCTAATGTTACATACATGGATTTGCATATCTTTTTTGTTCTTTAAATCAATGTTGGAAATGTTGTATGCATATTATTTAAATAAATAAAAGCGCCGCCGAAACTTTACCATATTTCGGCTGACAGCCGACTTAAAGCCGCCGTCGAAACTTTTCAACTTTAGCCGCCGCCGCCGACAAATTTGCTCGGCGCAGGTCTCTGACAGGAAGTCGCCATGGTCTAGTAGGTAGTGTGTTGGCTTATTAGAAGTAAAAGCCAGGGTTTGTTAGACATCAAAACAAAATACAAAACGTATTTTTTCGGCGATTTTCTCTTAGCAGATTTCTGGCAAAAACTCTGAGAGCAAATAAAACTTGCCATGAAAAATTTCTCAAAAAATCTGTCGTTCGGAGTCGACTTTAAACTGTAGGTCCCGCTATTCATGTATAAAATGTACACACCTAACATAAGTGGTGTGAGAAACTAAGTCAATAATCCTGACTGATGGATTCTAATGACCAATTATGTATGTATGTATGTGATTTGGCGAGAAAGCAATGTAGATAACTTCGCACACATATGTATGTGGTTATTGGGGAACCATGTGATAACATTAAAACCACTCCATAGTTCAATGACCTTAGAACTGGTGATTGGCCTTAGAACTGGTGGTTATTGTGGGTCCATATGGTGGTATTAGAACCTTTGGTTCACGAGTTCAATTTGTCTACACTAACGACCTTAGAACTGGTGTCAATAGTGGGTGCATATGGTGACTTACTAGTACAATCTGTCCTACTTCCACTGATGCCCACGCCAGATACTCATCTCATCGGATCATCTTCCTTCGGAATGACATGGCTGAACCACAGCAGCCGCAGGATTTTAATGCGGAAATCGTTGCCAACTAACACTGAAGTGGAGATCTTATGTAGAAATTTTCTTACGAATACTCCCAATACCGTTACATCGTATGGGAAAGGTCTTCGTTACTCAATTACCTACTAGGACCATAGTAGCGCTTGTTGACAAGACTGATCCAACAGGTAATCTCTAACTTCTTTTTTTGATAACAGTGGATCCAAGATAAAGAAATTAACTGACTTTATCGAAAGTATAGATATCGGTTGTAATCTTGGATACAAAAAGTTACTTTTAATGGCTTACGAGCAATGAAGCAATGAACTGCGACCAATATAATGTCTTAAAAATTTTTCCTCTTAATCTCGTTATGGAATTTTTATATGAAAATACTTTCCTTAGGTCTCTTTTATTTTTCTCCACTTGTTTTTTCTTTCAACCAGATGCCATGAACTTTTTTTTTTAAAAATGTTTCGGGTTTCTGCAGTTAACCTCCAGAAAATCAAGCCTCGTTTTAGTCTTCCTTCTTTTTTTTACTTTTTAGTTTCAAAAATGGTTTTACCATGAACGAATAAAAGAAAATTTGTTTAGAACACGTTAAGGAAATTTGCATTCATGGAATTTTCTTTTCCTTCTTTTTTTATTATTTTTCTAGAGAGAACCATGGCAAAATGCAGAAAAAAAAACGGCCAGACAAAGTTTTCATATTCAACAAATTTTCATCATTAAATTGGTTATGCCAGTGCTTTTAAAACTGTATTCATCATCACAAACATGCAGATGATGATGTGGAAATTTGATTTAAGTTTTCCATGTTTTCTTGCTTTGTTCGTTGTTGGATAATCATAGAGAAAGTAGTCAAAAAAGTATCTTTTAAGAGTCTAACCACACTCTTGGCATTAGACTATCTTGGATAATGTTAAACAGCAGGCCACAAAAGTTAATTTAAAAATTCAACACTTAAATAAGCCATAAACTTTACGGCTAAAGGTAGGTGGGTGAGGAGTGGTGGGGTTGAATAGGTTTTTAAGGAACTTATCATTTGAACTGTGCTAGAGAGAGAGAGAGAGTGGATAAACTCGACAGAGAACTTGGAAGAAGAGATGAAGTATTGTATGATTCGTCGAAATGTGGATCTGTTGGCATTTTATTGGTCATGGATTAGCGATTAACTAGACTCTTTTACTTAAGGATCTTTACTTAGGTAGCCATAGCCTATAGCGAAGTGTGTTGTTGGTTCATTACATGATCGCCTGTGGTTGTGGTTAAAAACTTAGATCAGACATCTACAAGAAAACGGAATATGGAAATTTACCAGTCTTTTGGCAAAAATTTTGAAAGTAAATTAACTGCCATGAAAAGATTCTCAAAAAATTTTTCGTTCGGAGTTGACTTTAAACCATATCGTCAGTCATGCATAAAACTAGCACACCCAATATGGGTGATATGAGAAGCTAGGTTGTAATCCTAACTAAAGGGTTGTAATGATCAATTAAATAACTTAGACGAGCTTTTCAATAAACTTAGATGCTACTGAATTTCGAAAGTGCGTATTCAGTTTTGAAATTGCATGTAAAATTTTATTGATTCTGAATGATAAAGATTCTAGAAGTCGCTAGACTTAGGCGTTACACTAGAGGTAGTGGTTCAAACCACAGATGGGATAGTTCGAACAAAAGGAAATCGGGAAAAATTTTCTTTCAATGACTATCTTTCAGCATTCTTCTGGAAAAAACTTTGAAAGTAAATGAAATTACAGCAAGCTAAACGACTATAATATCTAGTAAGCAGAGTGTTGTCGCCATGGTCTAGTGGGTAGTGTGTTGGTTTATTAGACAAAAGGCCCGGGTTCGAATCTCAGGTCAGACATCAAAACGAAAATATTTCTTCGGCAACTTCTTTTTACCAAATTTCTGGCATAAACTCTGAGAGTAAATAAAATTTCCATGAAAGTCTGCTGAAAAATCTGTCGTTCAGAGTCGACTTTAAACTGTAGGTCCTGCTACTCATGTATAAAATTAACGCACTCAACATAAGTGGTGTGAGAAGCTAGGTCGTAAAACTGCCTTAAGGGCTGTAATAACCAAATAAGTATTTGTGTAATAAGAATTAAATTTTATATCGATTGCAAGCTCAACTTATTGCCGCTGATAAACAGTTAACCGGGCTCTGTTAATAGCAAATGTTGCTTTGTGAAATAAAAAGGTGACTTTGCTAAAAGTAAGGGTTTAAGTCTTTGGTTTTTAAATTCGAATTTATCTTTACACACATTTGTCATGAAATTCGGATGAGTTTCGGATTAAAAACAATATCCTTTTAATAATATTTCTTAATTTTATGTCCCATTTAGTTCGATAATTTTAATTTAAGTTGACAAACATTAAAATAAAATGAATTTTAAAGTCAAAAAAAAAGTTCAAGGAAAATAAACAAAATTGTCATCATTTGTGATTATCACATAATATGCTAAAACTTCCATGAAATTATATGAAAAATTGTTTTCCTTTTGTACTATTTTGTAGAATTTTCCTTTGTAAAGCAATATTTTTAAAAATTTTTCTGTTTTTTTATTTTTATTTTATGTTGTGGTTTTGCTATTCGGTTTGGTGTCCCTATTTGTTTAACCACTACTCATCGTTGTTACCCCCTTTCCCCCCAAAAACAAAAAAGATTTATTCCCAGTTATTATACCTTTTTGTTCATATTACCATCCCCCCCTTGGTATAACCCAATCACTTGCTTTGGCTTCCAAAACTGATGGCTTTCTTGGTGGTAGGTATAGAGAGCAGGACAACAAAAGATATCTTGTCCTCTATGTAAGGGCCTGTATTTCTTTTCGTATGCAAATATGCAAATTTCGGTTTTTTTTCGTTTTTGGGTTAAATACTCCGTACATATAAACAAAGCCACAAATCTACAACATACGAGTACAAACATACTTTTTTGAAAGAGAACGAGTGAGTTAAGTTTGGTTTGCTAACTTACTGTCCTCTATTTGGCCGTCTGTGCTTCTATTTTCTATTCAAATGTTTATGTCCGTGTGACCCAAAAACATGTTTACAACATCAAGGATTATTTATAAAGAAAAAAGTGAATAAAAAAAATTAATAAAAAAATTAATAAAAAAAACTCAAAAACAACTTTTACAACAACATTAAAATAAAAAATAAAATCCCTTAAATTTTTAACAACAATAACATGCAATAATGATCATCTGAAAAGGGCTACAGACAAACAGACAGTGGGGCCACCTTTAACGCTTCATAATAATAATATTAATGATAATTTACAACAACAACAACATTATAATAAACATGTTTTATGTACATTTAAATGACGAAGAACAAGCAACACAATCACTCGCAAACCATAAAAGAACAATTCTACACCATTTCCAAATTTTAAAAGATCATAATGGCCACCTTGTTGCAGTTACAATCAGTCAAATTGGGTGGCAATCAGAGATCAGCAATAAGTATTCAAAATGATGATTAGGTTCGAGCCATACTTATAATGTCAGATACTTATACGCATTCATACTCATACTCAAAGTTGGCAGTACTCATCGTACTTATACTTAAAAATACGCATAATATTGTTTACTTCGACTCGTCTCGACTTAACATTTACACGAAGCACAAAATAAGTATGATTCGCGTAGGAACATCACAATACTCACAAGAAGGTTGAGTGTTTGCTTTGCTTGTGTTGTCTTTGTGTTTTGCTTTCTTCTTTGTTTGTAAATGCAACAACAACTAAGACTGTAAATTGTGATGAATGATTCGAATCACTCGAATCCAATACGGCCTTAAGGCCCAGAAAACAGCAACTCTGCTTATTAGACTATGGCAGTTTTCATAGACCAACATTGTGATTTTATTTCATAAGCCATACATGCCACTAAGTAAAGAAGCTAAAATACTATGTGCATAACAGAGATCAGCAATAAGTATTCAAAACGATGAGTAGGTACGAGTCGTACTTATAATTTCAGATACTTATACGCATTCATACTTAAAAATACGCATAATGTTATTAACTTGGACTCGTCTCTACTTAACATTTACATGAAGCTCGAAATAAGTATGATTCGCTGTACGAACACCAGAATACTCACAAGAAGATTGTGTGTATGCTTTGGTTGTTGTCTTTGTCTTTCCTTTCTACTTTGTTTGTATATGCAACAACAACAAAGGCTGTAAATTTTGATGAATGATTCGAGCCACTCGAATCACTTTTATAAGTATTTTTCGAAATTTATGAATCATGATGCACATACTTACGTGAAACACACAATATGTATGATTCGCGTACGAACACTACTATAGTCGTAAGAATATTGGGTGTATGCATTGCTTGTTGTCTTTGTATATACAACAACAACAAAGGCTTTAAATTTTGATGAATGTTTTGAGCCACTCGAATCACTTATAAGTGTTATAAGTATTTTTTTATGAGTTTGATGTCAACGTTGTACTCATACTCATTGCTACTTATGCTTATAAATCAATGTTGTAGCGAGTACGCATACTCAAAATTGCATGAGTGCTTATGAGTAGCGGAAAAACGATTCATTGCTGATCTCTGATGCCAATCACCATGAACGGATATAATATTCAACCGCACATGCAAATCACGCAAAGAACCATCGGTGATATGTGTGTAGATAGATTTTAAAATCTATCTCCCCAGACACAAACCAACCACTTAACAGAGCTGTGTTATATTATTAACAGAACTCTGTTAAGCAATTAATTCGAGGTTGGGTAAGAAATAAAAAGAAAAATGAATTAAATTTCTGGGTAAAATAAGAAACAAAAAAAGGATAAAATTGATGCGGATCTAAACACCAACGACAAGTGGTTATAATATGTTGGTGGGGCGAGTCACTCCTTTTAAGAGTCGATGTGTGAAAATAGGCAATTTGACCTTGTTAGAGTTTTTCTTGTGGAATTTTCTTAATCCGCAAGTGTATGCGAATAAGCCACAAACGATAAGGGTTCTCAAAGCCAATATAATTCAGCCTAACTTATGCGCCAGAGTTATGGAAAATTGAATGGCGACATAGGCGCTAGAGTAACCGTGATCGTTATCCATTGTTAGAGTTCGGAAATTCTTATTCGAAGATCTGTTAGAATGGTAGAACAACAGCAATCGTATCAAGATACGTTCGGACTGACTGGAGAGCATATCTTTGGAGGACCGCTATGCTATGTTCCTATGGTAAGTGCTACAGGCGCTCTTATTTAATACTCACCGTTTAATCAAATTTTTTTTTTGTAGAACATTTGAGAACTCCTCAAATCATTTGAGTTTGATCTTTCCCAATTCAATTAACTCACATAACATGGTGGTGATGATGGGAAAATAGGTTGTAATCCTGACTAAAGGGGTTGTAATCCTGACTAGTTAAGTAAGCTAGTAAACACTTCTCCTTTTTGTATTCCTCACCGTTTAATCAAAGTTTTTTTTTGTGGAACCTTTGAGAACTCCTCAAATCATTTGAGTTTATGTTTGATCGTTCCCAAATCAATTAACTCACACAACTTGGTGGTGATGATAAGAAAATAGGTTGTAATCCTGACTAAAGGGGTTGTAATCCTGACTAGTTAAGTAAGCAAATTAACGCATCTGCTTTTCTATACCTTTCCAAGTCTTTTACCTCTATCCTTTAACCATTTTCGGCAATGGTAAGTCAATATTTGACGATAATGACAGAAAGCATCAAGGCAGCGTTTCTCCTTCAATATTTATATTGTTTCTGTAGAAAGGTTACAGGTTATGCCTATTGGAAATGGTGTTCTAAGGCATATTTTTGGTTTTAAAACCCATCTTACAATACTAATCCTTTAATAAAAGTGTCAATGTATCACTCACTCACTCACTCACCCACTCACTGTTGTGTGTAAGGGTACGGTAATCATAAATGGAGGGCGTTTATCCTTTACATGGGTTAAAATGGGTTTGTTTATCACAAAATTTTCGACTGCGACTTTGAAGGATGAAGACGAAGACGAAGAAGAAGAAAATAAAAAAAGAAAAACAAAAGGATTATTTTCCATTTTAAGTGTCAATAGAGGTTGATTATGTCATTAATCGTTGGGTCAAAATAATCGCATTAAACTTGAAAATTGTTTTAGGGCCCCCACCATAACCACACAATCAGCAACAACAACAACGGCACCAAAAACTTTGCAAAGGAGGTTAACACATGACATGTGATAGAGAGTGATATGGGAAAATAAAATTAACCCGCATATACGAGTACGTAGAAGAAAATATCCTTACTGGGGGAAAATGTTCATATAATTTCATAGGATGTCATATTTTTCTAAGGGTTATTTGATTATGATGATGCTTATCAAATTGATTGACAGACAGCAATCATACAAAAGCTGCAGATGACATGGGAAATGTTTTTTTTTTTCTTTCTTCTTTAAGGAAACCATAAGTATTAAGCAAGAAGATGCTGTGGAAGATGATGTTACCAAAATATAATTTGATTTGATGCATTCATACATACTTACACACATATTTCAGGCCTTTAGGTTTCTTACATCATTTATATTGTATGCGTAGCGGGCCCAATAGCCAAATGTCGATTCCAAACCAAAAGTTTAACTAGATCTTTCATGTAAATTCGCTTATTTTCAGAGCTTTTTTCAAAGTTTTAGATCTAAGATTTTGATTTTTTGAGTGCGCTGGCTTTAAACAAGGCAAAACCGGCATCAAGCATGTTATAATTGATTGATTGATGTGATTGATGGCAAAGAAGAGGTGGTCTATATAGCGGAGCAGTTGATGAATACACGTAAATATCAACGGAACGTATAAATCGCATGTTGCATGAATATTTGGCTACACTCTGTTCAAAGTGAGTGCTGTGCAAGCTATCAATCGATCAATCAACAACAACTATTTGATAATACTGCACAAGGCTTGAAACAGTGGCATTATAAAATACCGCGATTGATTCACCGACATACGTCAATGGAATGAACATCACTCTATAATTTCGCAACTGAATCATAATTTTCTATGCTAGTCTATAAACTCTTATTTGCAATAAGATCTCCAAATAATGCCAAGAAGGTGTTCTAAACATATGTAGGAGTACGTTAAAACGTTCTAGGTCAACATTAAATTGAATAACTGGACATGGAGGAATATTAAGTACTCGTAATACGATATGATTGACAGGCTGTTGAAATTAAAAACAACGGAGAGTTACTTCGAGTCTATGTACAGTGAAATGGAATGGAAAGTGGTGCTTAATGCGCACACGGCAAGTACAATGGCTTACGCAATTCGTTTTGCTTTTCAACAAATCTTTCTTAAACACTTTGGAGAGCATTTAGTGGGCACATAGCATTCCCATGTTATCATTCATTAGGGGATACCAAGCCCTAGATAAGAACCAGTGGACTCCATGATTTTGAAAAGAGGTTTGAAATCAAACTAAGAGTGTATTCCATACAGCTGATACGGTTAGACTCTTTCCATGGGGGGTAAGGGTACTTTGAAGGATATACATACTTGACGAAGGTGAAGACAGCAAGAGATAGTTGGGGTTCTTCACTGTGATTATGTTCTTGGTACAGAGACGATACTATTTCTAAGCACTTATACTATTTAAGAATGCGTTTCGGATAGTAGCTAGTTTTGCCACCGAGCCATTACAACCTTTCAGCCAGGATTATTGCCTAGCTTTAAACTATAGCTTAAAGTCGATTTCGAACGATAGATTTTGGAGAAGCTTAAGAATAAGGATGGATTTAGCTCCATGCTTCCATGTCCTAGAAGTAAAAATTACCAGAAAACATGTCTACCATTGAGGAAAAGGGAAAATACCAAGGGTCTTATCAGGAAAAAAAAACGTGGAGTTATAGTTTGCTGATGCCAAACAGCATTCATAGTTTAGCGTTAGGGAAAATATTATAGGAAACACTATATAGTTTGAGGGCAGCACAGTAAAGAGCGTCTTTACAATTGTTGACAAGGTTTTCTCAGCTTAATTATTGACTATTGTTCTATTAGAGCAAGTTCTAGACTAATAGGGTCACTGTTTATCACATTTTAGAAACAGTGCACACTGTAAAAGTGGATGGTATTTTATTGGGCGTAGTGGGATTTGTAGTCAAGCTCTTCAAACACTACATTGACTCACAGATTAGTGTATTGAATATAATAAATAATGATAATTATGTGGTTACCAGAACCAATTTTATATCTCACTAACCTGTTCACCGTCTATTAAAGTGTAGTTCTTTCTACAGATCTTCGAGAGCTCTATTGTGAGAGTGAGAATCTATTCAGTGCATCTCAGCAGAACCAGCTGGTGAAACGAATGCACTGCCCTTATAGAGTGAGTGGCATGAAGACTCTCATTTCGATGAAAATATTTTAATTTAATGTGTGTGAGGAAAGACGCAAACCAGTTAACAGAGCTCTGTTTTATTAACAGTGCGAGTTTTCATAGTAGATTATAAAATTTTCCCAGATTCCTTTTGTGGGAAAACAGGACTGAGTGGCCGGATGAAGTAAAGTGTTTTTAAAGCATTAGACGTCCCATTAACTAAACTAATCGCTAGAACCCTTAACAGAACGAGTAGGAAACTTCAAAATGTGCTATGAAAACTCGCTCTGTTAAGGTTTCCACTTGGTTTGCGTCTGGGAGCTAGATTTTAAAATCTCTTTAACACATATTTTAATTTATTGGTTTTTAATTTACTATCGAATATTTCCAAAAATTGTTTATTATACTCACCCGTCCCCCTCCCTATCCACATAGATTTAATTGTAAGATTGTAATTGTAATAATTTACAATACAATACACAATATACGTACGTAATATTATAATAATTTTATAGTCATTCGTTCGTTGAATTATTAAAACGAATTCAAACCCAAAACACATGTTATTTTAATTTAAATTCAATTGATGATGTAAAAAAGAAGTTCTATTAAACACACACGTACCCAGGTGCGTACACAGATGCGAACGACTAAATTGAGGAGGGGGAAAAATGTACAAAAAAAAAAGAAAATAAAAATAAAAACAAAAAAATATTCTAATTTATATGCAAATACGTAAAATACATATAAAAATATACAGAGAGAGAGAGAGAGAGAGAGAATCAAAAGAAACTGTACAGAAAAATAAAATTCTAAATATCACCATACTTAACTTTTACCATTTAAGGAGAGTGCCAGAAAAAATTTTATAATATTTAGAAAATTTTTTGTAATTTTTTTTGGTTAAATTTAAAAACAGGCAATGAAACAACTTTAAATAAAAAAAACGGTAATTTATTAATGTGTATATTTTTAATGTACACTTTCTTTTGACGCTCACTGTACGTACATATATACACTCTTTCATACACTAGTATACGAGAGAGAGAGAAAGAAACAAATAAAACTAATGAACATTTAAAATAAATAAAAAATATCAGATGATGGTGTGAAATAACCCACAAAGAGGTTTTTTGTTTGATTGGAAGGCCTTTTGAAATTTCTTTAGTAACTACATGTACTGCTGGCCTAAAAAAGACGGAATAATGAACTGACTTGCATAAAGTTTGGATGGAACAAATTTACATTTTTAACATCCATGGAATTGGACTTCGCTGCACGCATTAGTTAACATCTAGCGGGTGCTAGAGTGCCTTCGAAAGTCCCATAAGGGATTATGCCGTAATATCTGATCTCGCTATACCTGCGAAACTGATTAGGCTATGCAGAATGACGTTGAGTAATTCCTGCAGCTACGTCAAGGTAGGAATCCGAACCTTTTTATTGCGTGAGAGGTTTCAGATAAGGCGATTTCATATCATGTGATCTCTTCAACGTCGTCATAAAGAGTATTTTGCGAAAGCGGAATGGCATCGCAATGCCAATATTTTCAAAAACG
>JABZEU010000282.1:0-11715 GCA_014635995.1 Sarcophaga peregrina
AAAAAAGTGAGATTTTCTTGCAAGCTTTCTATACGTCAAGTCGCCGTAATCTAGTAGTGTGTTAGCTTATTAGACGTGAGGCCCAGATCAGACATCTCCAACAAAACGAAATATTAAGACGCTTTTTCAGATTTCTAGCAAAAACTTTGAGACTATGTATGCACATATGTATGGGCATTGTGGTATTGGTCAACATTTTGGTGCTAGTACGCTAAGGAAAAAAAAGGAAGAGTAGATTTTTTTCCCAAACTAAAAAGCTACGAAACCGTTTGCATCAGCGAAGCATCCAGATAAGCGGTATAAGCGATATTCTGAAATAAATGTCGTAAAGCCCTTCTAAATTAACGCAGTGGTGAAGGCATTATCATTCTACTGATCGTATACATTCCAACCAGGTACGGAATTCGGTTGCTAAGCTATTGGGTCTTGAATAAGCCAAACTGTTGGCTAAACGTGGCCGTAGTGTAGTGTTGGCTTATTAGACGTGAGGCCTCGGTTCAAACCCTTGGCCAGACATAAAATCGAAAATATGAACATATTTTTTCAGCGACATTCTATCAGCAGTTTTCTGGTAGAAACTCTGAGAGTAAATAGAAAATTGCCATGAAAAGCTTTTCAAAAATATGTCGCTCAGAGTTGAATTTAAACTGTAGGTTCCGCAATTCATGGACAAAACATAAGTTGTGTGAGAAGCTAGGTCGTATTCCTGACTGAAGGGTTGTACAGTAAGACCCCGCTTAACGCTGTTTCAAAATTACACGGTAGCATTGGGATTCCCCTAAATCTTGCGTTATATGGATGCTTATTGTATACTATATAGCGACGGTGTCTACTAGGTATCGTTTTCAACGCTCTTTTATTATCCTCTTCAGAATAAAGATTTCAACTGTATTTTTTATTGTAATGTATTTACATATGAACGAGCTAAGCTGACTTGTTTAACGCAGTTTAGTTTAGCGCTGCAACTTATTGGAACGCATCTTACTGTATGTTGACTAAACGTATCCAAATCCCTATTCATTACTAAAGTTCAGAGCCTCGGTATACCTTTAGAACTTGAATTGTTTGGTTTTCAATGACTTTAAAACCTTTCTTTTATTATCCCATAAAGTTTGTAGATTTATCTCCTTACAACAGTGGCTATCATAGATTTAAAATCAATCGATTACTAAACCTGGTCTGATCTACAGTTAGTTAACAAAGTATAAAACTATGTTAACGTACCCACCTTTATATCGTAAATCGTAATTAATGCCAATATTGATCTCAATATTTCATACATAAAATCTCAATTAATTATTGCTCAATTAAATGCTAATTGTTATAATATTTAGTAAAACTTTAAATACTGCTTTGGCATAAGTCTGTTTAGTAAGCATATTATACACAAAACAGAAACAATATTGTTGAAACAACCAGCTAGTTTGTTTGTCAACTGTCAAATGAATATTGCGTATATTTATTATACGTGAACGGTTAAAAGTTTGTTCTCAATTAACCGAATATTGACTCCATTAAATTGCATACGTGAACACAGTATAATACTATGTTCAGACATGCACTTTTATTAAATCAATATTCGGTTTATTGAGAACAATATTTTTAGCGTTCAGACATATAATCTATGAAAATTTATTTGACAACTGGTAAACAAAACAGCTGATTGCTTCAACAAAATTGCTTTTAATTTAATCTCGAAAATTAGGGCCAAAAAAATTTTTATAGAAAAAAAGGAAAACAATTTAAAATTGGAAAAGGTATTGCTAATGATTAACCGAAACGCCGAGCTGTTGCGGTTAATAAGGACTACTTGTGACTCCAAAGTGGCTTTCCTTAGAAGGAGGAGAAATAAAAATTTAATAATATTGGATAGCTAGCAGAAAAGAAAGGTTGTGCTTATGGCACTGTCGTTGTTTACATTTGTCAAATATCAATAGAAAGTGTTCGGAAAAATGTTATATGCTCACTGAACGTACTTATGACAGTGTTGTATTTGGAATTTTTCTCAATATTATAACAATTTATGAATTTATTGACCAATAATTAATTGAAATTTTATATGAAATATTGAGATCAATAATGCCGTTTATTGCGATTTTCCCAATATAAGTGCATGTCTGAACATAGTATTAATAGTAAAAAATATTTTTTTCCTTTGAAATTTGAAATGTTTTTTCAATATATTCCTGAAGTTTCGGTACATATTTCAAGCATAATACTTTGTGTAGTTTGTGACCTCTTAAACTATTTTCTGTGTGACCTTTTTTTCCCCTATCTCACTTTGCAATTAGCGATCAACAACTTGTCAATAAAAATAATTTGAAAAAAAAATGTTTTTTTTTTTTACTCATAACATAACAATTAATGAGGATTTGGAGTTGTGATTTGATTTTTGGGGATTATGCCATAAATCTGTTAAGACTAATTAAATACAAATGAATGGCAACTTAAAAACATAAAGAAAAAACAAAACAAAAAAACTCACAATAATTTTTTGGCTAATGATCACTCTCCATTTCATTTTATTTTATTCGTTTTGTTTTTTTTCTTTTCATCTGCCGTTTATGGCATGTATTTTGAGTAGCAAAATTAACAACGCTTCTATTGTTTAGCCAACTACAACGCTATTCCCGTATGCGTATGCTTCGTAATGAATTTAACAAGATTTTTATGTGGCTCCATAACCCTCTAATTATGGGGCATTAAAAATTGAAAGAAAACCCCACAGAAATATTGTGATTGTAAGCGAAATAATAATAAAAAAAAAACACACACACACACACAAACAGCTTAATTAGATGTCATACGATATTAATTTTATGTCATTTTATTGTTGTATTGTTGACTACCATCCATTACATATTATGAGTAACTAACTGAACGCAGGCGCTCATGCCTCAATCATAAAAAATGTCACACGTTTTGGCTTAGTTACGGTGGTGTGTGGTGGTGCAAAACCATACAAAATTCTTTCAAAGCACAACCATATGCGAGGGAACTGATAAATCTTTACATTAACTTTACATTGCCATTTTGTTGTAAAACATAAATTATCAGCCAGCCAGCCATTGTTGGGAAAGAAATCCCATACAATTCATGATAAATTAAGTCAAGGCCAAGTATGTAGCTGTCTGTCTACCTCTCTGTCGTTTACCACATCCAAATACAAATTAATGACGAAAAACAATTGTAATGCGAAATAATTTGTATTGCTTTGTAGTAAAATTACCACAAAAAAAAAAAATTGTTTTTAAATCCTAAAGAACACTTCACACCGCAAGTGATAAATGCTGGGATTTTCTTTGAAATTTAATTTCAACCGCAAATAACAAATGAAACACAACTTTAATTTCATAAATCGTTTGGCTTGTTTTTAATAATTGTAAACATCCATCCCTGCTTGCACAATGGCTCAAATGATGCACGATTAGGAATAAAAAAAAAACATTTCTCATCGTCCCTCCTAGAGAACTTTCAACAGCTGATTTCTAATTTGTAACAGAAAAAATTCCATAGATTGTATACACATTCAGCTGTAATTAGGCAGTGGCCCGAAATAAAAAAAAGGAAGCAGAATAGCCTATAGATTCCCTGATCAACTGATCACTGTGCAAAAACAAAACAATCGAAAGTCATTTGAAAAAACTCGGCCATAACTTTGTATTCTTTCTTAACCTCGATATCAGATATACATACATACATACATACATAATTGGCCATTACAACCCTTCTGTCAGGATTACGACCTAGCTTCTCACACCACTTATGTTGTGTGCGTTAATTTTATACATGAGTGGCGGGACCTACAGTTTAAAGTCGACTCCGAACGACAGATTTTTTGAGAAGCTTTTCATGGCGATATCAGATATAACTCATCTCAAATGGATGGACTTTGAAATTTAACTAAAGGATCCGCCAAATACCTTTTCTTTTTTGAAAATGCTTAAAAAAAAAACTACAAAATATTTTTTCAAATTTCCTTTTGTATTTGAAAGTACAATCCTTTCGGTTAATAATGGAAAATGATTTCAATGAAATGGCCGCCATGCAGTAGCCTACACGATCGGTCTAATTTTTAAGCACATTATCGATTGTGTGCAGCTGTATTTCACCAATGCCTTCACGAATATTATCCTTTAAAGCGTCAATTGCCTCTGGCTTGTCGAGGTAACACTTATCTTTGAAGGCACCCCACAAATATTAGTCCAACGGTGTCAAATCGCAGCTCCGAGGTGGCCAAACGACATTAGCTCTGCGACTGATGATGCGATCTTCAAAAACAGGGCGCAAAACATCGAGTGGAACGTAGCGCCATCTTGTTGAAATCAAATAATGCCAATATCCTCCTCTTCAATTTTTGTGAACAAAAATTCATTAAACATGGCCCGATAACGATCGCCATTGACTGTAACGGCCACTCCTTGCTCATTTTAGAAGAAAGATGGCCCAATTATGCCTCTGGACCAAAATCCGCACCAAACAGTAACTCGTTTGGGTGCGTGCGGGTTTTCTGTGCCCCAAATGCGACAATTTTGCTTGTTTACATACCTGCCAATATCAAAATAAGCTTCATCTGAAAAGATGATTTTTTTTTCATCTTCTGTAATTTGATCGCTGGCTCCCTTAGCGAAGCGAAAACCCGTATACACAACCATATTCGTTCAGCGGAAGAATAAAGTTTTATATTTGTTAAATCAGACATGAGCTAAGTGTTACCATTCACGAAAAAAGCACTAGTTGAAAAAAAATACCTTAGATAGCGGACCCAATATGTACTCTGTCTAATTCATTCATACTTACACTACAACAACATTGATTTATAAGTACAGGTTGCAATGAGTATGCGTACAACCTTCACATCAAACTCATACCATTCTAAATAGGTTTGAAGCATAAGCCTACTCATTCAGAATCATAACTTTAGAAAAATTCTTATAAATGATTCGAGTGACTCGAAGCCACCAACAAAATTTCCACTCTTCGTTGTTGTTGCATATACAAAGAAGGCAAAGCAGTAAGCAGATCAAATATACAACCTTCTAGTAAGTGTTTTAGTGTTCGTAGGCGAATCATACTTATTTTGTGAGTGATTCGCGTATATGTTGAGTGCTATGGAGATTCGAAATCAACAACATCATACGTGTTGTTAAGTATGATGAGTACTTAAAACTTTGAATACGAGTAAAGGAGGAGGTTTCATGATATTAAAATAAATATGAAAAGGTATGAATAAGTATGTGTAGTCTAGTAGGTAATGTGTTGGCTTATTAGACTTAAAGCCAGGGTTGGAATCCCAACAAAATACAAAAAGTATTTCTTCGCCGCCTTCCTCTCAGCAGATTTCTCGCAAAAACTCTGAGTGTTAAATATAATTGCTATGAAAAGTTTATAAAAAAAAATCTGTCGTTCGGAGTCGACTTTAAACTGTAGGTCCCGCCACTTGTGTATAAAATTAACGCACTCAACATAAGTGGTGTGAAAAACTAGGTCAATAATCCTGATTGAAGGGTTGTAATGACCAATTATGTACTGGTTGTGATCATTTGTAAACCACTCTTTTGACAGCTGACAGATTTATTCCAGTCACAGTACATGCTTACAAAAGCATTTTGATCTATTGTATTCAGAAAAAAAGTTATTCGTGATGGAATCCAAGCGTGATAGTGTGATTGCTTTATATTTGGCTGGAAAACCAAAGGTGGCTATCGTTAGAGCCCTCCAGCATTTAAATGTGTATCATTGTTCGTTACCGTGATATTGGGAGTGTTGCATCGCGTCCCAAAAGTGGACGAAAAAAAACGGTAAGAAAAGATCCGAAAAGTGGTGGCCAGATTTGATCGAAATCCACGCCGCAGTGGTAGAAAAATTACTCGTGAGCTGAAGATATCGCGAGAACGGACCCAACACATATTGGAAAATTAGCTCGGACTAAAGCCATCAAAAAGTGCAAGAACTCACCGATGAACAAAAAAAGTTTCACTTGAAAGAGTTACTTCGCTTGCACGAAAGTGGCCAGTTAACGAATTTGGTTTTCTCCGATGAGAAGCCATTCCAAATTGAGCAGTTTGTGAGCAATCAAAATGATCGAGTTTACTTGCAAAAGAGGTCAGCTGAAAATTTACACCTGCGATTGGCCAGCAGAACTCAAACGCCGCTGATGTCAATGGTGTGGGCTGGTGGTGTGTGGCCGTGGGGTCAAAATAAATGCCTAATATTATCGGGAAAATGTCTTGAAGCCCTGGGCAGACAAATATTTCGGCCGCAGACCATGGACATTCCAACAAGACTCAACACCACCGCGCTCAGCACGCGTCAACCAAGAATGACTTAAAAAGGAAGTTCCTCGCTTCATTTCTACCGCAAAATGGCCACCAAAATCTCCGGATCTCAATCTGTTGAACTTTTGTGCCTGGGGAATTATAGAGAGTAAGCTTCTCACTAAAAAATACCAAAGTGTCAGCGCTTCGCCGGGAATGGACCAAAATTCCTCAGAGTCACTTTCGTACAGCCTATAATGGCTTTGTCAGAAGTTTGAAGGCCATAATTCATACCAAAGCTGGCCAATTCGAACAAATCTAAACTGATTCTAAAATTTAATGTTATTTCCAACATTTTTTGCTTTTGAACAACAAAATTAAACAAAGAATTAAAAAAATATAGCGTTTTACTCTGTTGCATTATATATCAGCCACCCTGTATGTATGTAAGTATCAGAAATTATGAGTATGATTCGATTCTACTTATCTTTTTTAAAAATACTCATTGCTATGCCATACATTGCATAGGTAGTCCAATGAAATGTTAGTTCAATCCAAACAAATGTTATGAGTAAGTGCAGTTTCAGATTTCTATTCAAACTGCATGTTTAAACTCGAATTGTAGAAGGAACTTGAACTTGTCAACTGGTATTGTAATCAGAAAATATTAGAAGAAGAAAAACTTTAATCTTGAAAAGCTAATGACATCTGTACAAAGTAAATAATTCATAGATTCGTTCATTTGTTCATTAATTCATTCATTTCAGTTTAGTGTGATGATTAATTCATCAAATTGCATTCAAATCCAGCCCAAAGAAACGAAACTTTTACACAAAAATACCTGAAGATTGATTTTTCAACCTTGAATGGATGGTTATTTGTTGTTGTTGTTGTTGCTGTTGTTGCTATTGTTGTTATATACTAAAATTGATGAAATTTTTCTTTCTTTGTTTTTAATATGAAATTGCAATCGACAACAAATGACTGGCCGACCTACCAATTTTTAAGCCATAAAATTTGATCAACAAATGATTTCAAATTCAAACACTTTAATCAACAACAACAAATGACAATAAAAACAACAACAATATGAAGAAGAAGAAAATAAAAACAAATCAAGTTTATAAAAACAAAATTAATAAACGTTTCGTAAACATTTCAAATATTTATCACTGACCGTCCACCGGTGGTGTGGCTTTTTCCGCCGTGCCTCTCTATGTGAGAAGAAGCTCTGCTGCTAACATTTCTTTAGTCCGCTTTTTTTCTTTTAATGTGGGAATAAAATTTAATTTTTTTTCTGGTTTTTGGGTCGAAAAAAAATGTCACAACCTTATTCATAATTAAAGAAAACAAAAAACCGAGACGTAAAATTTAAAAATTCATTAAAAAAACTGAATGAGGGAATGAAGTTTCCAAATTCCAATTGATTATTGATTAACAATTGTTTGGCTTTTGAATATTTCTTTCAAGTCTATTATGTTTGATTAGGAGTTTGATAAGAAACGAAAATTTTGGTCATTAGAAATACACTGCGATACCCTAAATACTAATTTCGCATAGAAGAGAACCCACTGAAATATTCAAATTCGAATACTCATTGACCTAGAGTATTTGCCAAAATTTGCTTCTAAACAAGTGGGCTTGATCAGAGGGATACTGTTAACTAGGTAATAGTGCACTGTTAAGAGCAAATTTTTTTCTGTTAAGAAGAAATTGTGCTCTGTTAACGCCAAATGTGGCGCTGCTAAAATGTATGGATTGCGTCTTGGATTTTCAAATTCGAATTTATCTTCGCACACATCTATGTGCATTCGACGCTATGCATAATCCCTTTATCCAGTGCCAGTTCCTAGCATTGTAAACCAATAATGATGACTATTATCACCTCAAAATATTTAAAAAGGTCTAGGTTTGAAAGAGCACTTTTAAAATTAATTTCAATTCATACAATTTCTTTCGAGGATCCGGATTCGTAAATGTTTAATCTTTTACTAAGTAAAAAACATTTCAAATGAAAGATATTTCATAGGTTTTAGAGCCATTAAGTGTATAATTTGATGGACGTGACCGAACAACTTGGACAAACTCCAGTTCAATTTCTCTACCTTATTTTTCCCTCTTTCCCTTACCTTTCTAACTTTTGATTTTCACATAAATTTGACTTTTACTGACTTTATTATGCTTTTATTTTCATTTCAGTTATCGAAAGGGGCATTAATTCAAAGGAGAAATTAGGATAAGAAGGTAAGTTCCGAAATTAATTTAAAATTCGAATGTTTTTATTAAATTTACAGTAATTTCAAGAGATTTTTTACTTCAAAATGTAGTTTTTTTTACAAATATTTATTCAGGATTACAACCTAGCTTGTCCTACCACCCATGTTGAGTATGTTAATTTTATTCCCTGTTTACTGGTGACTCTAAGCGACAAATTTGGGGAAACTTTTCATGGCAATTTTGTTTGTTTTCAGGGTTTTTGCAAGAGAACTGCTGAGAGGAAGTCGCCGTAGAAATATTTTACATTTTTCGATCGATTTGTTGGAAATGTTTTAGCTGGGTTCTGAACCACGTGCTTAAGTCTTATAAGCCATCAGGCTACTTAAAAGAATACGTAGACTTTAATAATTTTATTTACGCATTAATTTACTTTAAACCGTTTTAAAAATTGTAATTATTGACCCAGTTAACATGCTTTGCTTTAATTTTAAAGGGTGTCATGGCATCATACAACGAATATTTACAACCTAAACCCAAATTACTGTGTTACCGTTACTGTTTCAATGGCAACAATTGAATTTCCTAACAATTTAACAGTGACATCATTATGTCTATGGTCTATGGTCACATTTACAATGCATATCAATTCCAATTTGAATTGGTTGCCATCGTTATTAGATTCGCTTCAAGACACACGACGTCTCAACAATAAAATGTCATAGGCACGCCTAACTTTGAATGAATTCAGGCCATTAAAAATGCGCCAATGCGACGCATTTTTTTGTTTCTATTTTTATTGTATTTCTCTTATCCACCTTACCACTGAACCACTTTGAATTTTTAATATCTCGCGCTGCAGCACTTGCTCTCGACCGACCACTGTATGGTGCTCATGTGCAAAAATCACGAAAATTTTTTGTTAAATTGTTAAAAAAAAAAACATTCAGCGTTTCAAATTGAAATTCTTTCTGCATTTATATTTGAAATGTATTTGAAATCTCCAGCAAAATATTGTATTTCAAGCATTCATTATGAGGATGGGTTAATGGCCTTAAAAGTTAATTTTTTTTTTTTGTTTTGTTTTGTGTTTCTTTGGTTTCTGGAATTAATTTTTTCTCCCCAGAAAAAATTAAAAATTCTTGAAACGCTTAAAAAATATTATTTTATGAATTGTAATGTACGAAATGAAATTTTGATGCAATCCACACTTTCAATGTCACTTGTTTTTTTTGTCTTTTTTTCATTTTTTGGTACTTTTTTCCCCCAACAAAATATTTTATTCATCATCTAGGTACTTTTTTCTGGTTTTATTTCTTCACTAAATCACAAGAATTCTTAATAATTTTAACATTTCCTGAAATAATTATTTTTCAAGGTTCCCTCATAAATAATTACCAAAAAAAAAGGGGATTTCTTATGGAAGATTTTTCATAAGTGTGAAGTTAAATTCATATTTGAAAATCCCAGACACAATCCATAAATTTTAGCAGCGCCACATTTGGCGTTAAAAGAGTAAAATTTCCTCCTAACAGAATAAAATTTACCCTTAACAGAGCACTGTTACCTAGTTAACAGTATCCCTCTGAACAAACCACTTCTTTAGGAGCTAATTTTGGTAAGTACTCCAGGTCAATGAGTATTCGAATGAGTAATTGAAAATCTAAGACGCAATCCGTAAATTTTAGCAGCGCCACATTTGGCATTAAAAGAGCAAAACTGTTTAACAGTATGTCTCTGGACAAGCCCACTTGTTTAGGAGGTAATTGTGGGGAATACGATATGCAAAGAAAGGTTCCAAGCCCTTTTAATATAATCAGCAACATTGCCAGATATAAAGTGATATGATATTGGGAAAATTGGCCTAGAAAACATAAATTTTTTGTTTGAAAATTCTCTAGAAGATCAATGAGCATTTAGGAACATTTAAGAAATAGTACACCATACAGTCTATATGCAAATGGTAGTCCAGAGGGAACCGTGGTAGTGGAATAAATGGAATAATTTGCTCATTAATAATAATGATTATAATGAGAATTAAATTTTATGTTAATAGTCTGCAATTATTGCAAAGTAGTGGACTCACCTACTTATTGCCACTGTTAAACAGTTAACAGTGCTCTGTTAATAGCAAAGTTTACACTGTTAGAGTCAAGAAGTGGCGCTGCTAAAAGTGTGGGTTTGCATCTTTGGTTTTTTAAGGTCATCCTGTTACCTTTGCATAGCTGATTCAGCTTATGTAGACTTAGAGAGCGCCATGATTATCAGAAAGTTCTGATATGTCACATTTATTGTTCTTTCCATTTATATTGAATTAAGCAAGAATTAGTGAAAACTTTCACTCGAAAGCTTTGAAATGGTAGTCTAGAGGGTCCTCTTTCCGACCGTGGTTTTGGGATAGCGGGAATAATTTTGAGCGTCAAGATTTCGATTTTTGGCCAAAAATTATATGAAAATTCTCTAGAAGTTTAGTGATCATTTGGGAACATATAAGACTCTCAAAATTATTTCAGCTATCCCAATACTACGGTTGGAAAGAGAACCCTCTGGAGTGCCACTTGCAATTAGTCCGCAGAGTGTAACAATTCTTATATGTTCCCAAATTGCCACTGATCTAAAGAACTTTCATTAAAAAAATTGGTATTTTCAAAGCCAATTTTCACAATTCAATATCACTTTATATGGGACTATACTGCTGATTGTATTAAGAGGCCTGGGAAACGTCCTTTGAGTATGATATGGCAGTCGTATGTCCTAAAATTAGCTCCGGAACAAGTGACTTTATTCAGATAGATACTGTTAAACAGTTTACAGGGCACTGTTAAGGATAAATTTTGCTCTGTTAAGAGAAAATTTTGTATTGTTAATGCTAAATGTATCGCTGCTAAAACTTATGGTTTGTGTCTTTGATATTGAAATTCGAATATGTGCCTTCACACACATCTTTCATTCTCGTTGGGACACACTCCTTACTTTACCAAGACGCTACGTTTCTTGATGAATATCATGCCAAACTTCTTCCATTATCCCTTGGGTAACAGTTTCAAAGAATTTTCTGCAACCTTATCGCATATCATTCTACTATCTTTGGCCAAGTCCTTTAAATGCTCTCCATATATTAAATTTCCATAGCAATTTACAGTGAGTTCTTCTAGCATAAGTCTACACATTACGATTAAAAGATCATTCGTTTGTAAAGAATAAACACCATTTACTTATTACCTTAAAATATTTCTTCGGCGAC
>JABZEU010000283.1:0-11704 GCA_014635995.1 Sarcophaga peregrina
GCTTTACTGAAATGGATTTACGTTTTAGTGTTGAAGGTTTGATGGGTGAGCATGATCGAATTAAAGATACCAAAATGATTTTAGGTATTGATGATTTTTACGATCGTTATGCTTATCAACAACAAGTATTCGTACCTGCTTATCAACGCTATCAAGCATTACGTCAAGAAGTTATTGTGCGTGAGCGCAATGCGTTACGACTTGAAGAATTTAAACCAAACCTTTAAGTTCCTTTGTTCGTAACCGTTTAATTAATGATGTTTATCTAGGTATTATTGGTGATAATTTAGCTAAGCAAATGGGGACCGTTGGGGAAAATAAACGAACCGACTTAATGGGGCTATTAATGCTTATTTCGCCTCCTGGTTATGGTAAAACTACGTTGATGGAGTACGTGGCGAATCGTTTAGGACTCATTTTTATGAAAATTAATGGGCCAGCGATAGGTCACCAAGTGACCTCTGTTGATCCAGTACAAGCGCCAAATGCCACTGCTCGTCAAGAGCTAGAAAAACTCAATTTAGCCTTGGAAATGGGTAATAATGTGATGTTGTATGTGGATGATATTCAACATACTAATCCTGAGTTTTTACAAAAATTCATTTCTTTGTGTGACGGTACACGTCGTATTGAAGGGGTTTGGAAAGGTCAAACCAAAACGTATGATATGCGAGGCAAGAAGTTCTGTGTGGTAATGGCGGGTAACCCTTATACCGAGTCTGGGGATGTCTTTAAAATTCCTGATATGCTAGCTAACCGTGCCGATATTTATAATTTGGGGGATGTGTTAGGTGGTATGGAAGATGTCTTCCGTTTAAGTTATATCGAGAACTGTTTGACATCGAATCCTGTATTATCGCCTTTAGCTACACGCGATATGGCTGATCTGTATCGCTTTATTGATAAAGCAGAGGGAAAACCTTTCTCCAGTAATGAGCTCAGCTATGATTACAGCGTAGCAGAGGTTAACGAGATCGTTTCCACACTACAGCACTTAATGCGCGCGCGTGATTTAGTGTATAAAGTTAACTTACAGTATATTGCCAGTGCCGCCCAGGCTGATAAATACCGTATTGAACCACCCTTTAAGTTACAGGGTAGTTACCGTAATATGAATAAGCTGGCTGAAAAAATTACGGCAGTGATGAATGAGCAAGAGTTAATGCAACTGCTAGAAGATCATTATCAAGGTGAGGCTCAATTATTAACAACAGGTGCTGAAGAAAACCTATTAAAATTAGCTGAGCTTCGTGGCAATATGACAGAAATACAGCAGGAGCGTTGGGAGCAAATTAAACGTGACTTCTTGCGCAATAAAACCATGGGGGGAGATGAAAGTATTGGTAATCGCGTGGTGGCACAGTTACTTGATTTATCTGAAGGGGTTAAGTCTATTGCTACTCGACCTGAACCGCAAACACCATGGGAGCAGATTACTGGTCAGCTTGCCGAAATGGTTGCTGCATTGAAACAACAGCCCGAACCTGCACCATGGGATCAACTGTTTAAAGAATTTAGTCATCTTACTCAGGTGATGGATAAACAGCCAGAGCCTGCTCCGTGGGATAAGGTTATAGAACCGTTATCTCATATTAGTGAGGCGTTACAAGATAAACCAGAAACCAATATTCAAGTGGTCAATCAACCAGTGCCAGGGTTGGATGGTGTACTGACTGCATTGGCGGAGACGTTAGAGTATACGTTTATGCCAATGTTAAAAACTATGGATAAAAAGCTAGATCTAGACTTACGTAATCATCAGCGAATGCAAGATATTATTACAGAGCTTAAACTTTTAGGACAGCATGTGGGTATGCATCCAAAACAGATGATCGAAACAAAAGTAAAAGCAGGCACAAATACTCAGAGTAATTACAAAGAAGATGCTAATTAAACAATTACGCATTTTATTGCTAATAGCAGGGTTAATGATAGCTATTTATCTCATTAATCTTGTGCTCGGAGGTGGTTTGTTTCAATATGGTTAATCCCTCGTAAATTTGGCCATTTATGGGGGATTTTTAGCAGTGTTTGGATTCATAAAGACCTAGGCCATTTATTGGGTAATTTATCCACCCTGATGGTGCTTGCGTGGTTGTGTATGTTACGTTCAGTCAAATACTTTATTGTAGCAAGCATTTTCATTATTGTTGTGGGCGGTTTGTTGCTGTGGCTTTTTGGACGTAATGCTTCACATATTGGTGCAAGTGGTTGGATATTTGGTTTATGGTCATTACTCCTTGCTAATGGCTATTTTGAAAGGACTGTAAGAAATATCATTATTTGTGTTATTGTTATCATTTTGTACAGTGGGTTTGTATTTGGCTTATTACCTGATAAACAGGTTTCATTTGAGGGGCATATTGGTGGAGTGATTGCAGGTATTCTGTTTTCATGGCTAACACACAAAACAAAAATCGCTAAGTATAATGGATATGCTTAGCGAAACAGTTTTTATTTCTTTAAAAAATTATCAATAAGTAGCCCAGCAACATCCTCCGTTCTCCCTGCTAGGGTTGCTTTAACTGTATACATTGCCATACCAAGGACTTGGCTGCTTTCTATCTGGGGAGGCATAACAAGTTCGTAAGGGCTCGTGTGAACATCTAATAAAGCTGGGCCTTTTTGATCTAAAAACGTTTTAACAGCTGCCTCTAAATCACTGGAGTGCGTAATTTTCTGACTATAAAACCAATAACTTCAGCCAGCTTTGCGAAATCAGGGTTCTGTAAGTCAGTGTAATTATTGACCAGTCCTTCCACTTTTTGCTCTAACTCTACGAAGTTTAATGAGGCATTATTTAGGACGACGATTTTAACGGGTAGATTTTCTTGAACAGCAGTTAATAAATCACCTAATAACATGGCTAAGCCACCATCACCTGAAAGAGAAATTACTTGGCGATTCGGAAATGCTTTTTGTATACCTAATGCTTGCGGCATTGCATTAGCCATCGTTCCATGTTTTAGGCTAGTTAGTGTTCGCCGCTTACCATTGGCCGTAATATGACGTAATATCCATACCATAGCGGATCCCCCATCAGCCGTAAAGGCTGCGTCTTCTGCAGCATATTGGTCTAATAGTTCAACTAAATATTGTGGATGAATTTGACCACTGGGCGTACTTTGTGCTTTTTTGTCTAACTTAGCAATTGCCTTGGCATGCATCTGTATATGATTGTCTAAAAACTAACCTCTTCTTTCTCTGTAACTAAAGGAAGTAATTTGTTCAAGGTTGCTTTTACGTCACCAACCGCCCCAAAAGTAATAGGATGGCGTCTACCTAAATGGGTAGCATCTTTATCGATTTGGATAATGCTCGCATTGTCAGGGTAAAATTGTGACCACGCAAAGTCCGCACCTAGCAATAAAAGGGTGTCACAGTTTTTAATCATGTGGAAACCTGCTTCCATACCGATCATTCCTGTCATACCCACATTATAAGGGTTGTCATATTCGATAAAATCTTTGGCACGTGAGGTATGGGCAATTGGCGCTTTTAATTTTTTTGCAAGTACAATGACTTCATCATGGGCATCTTGGCAACCTAAGCCCGCATAAATACCGATTTTTTTACCTTTAGCAATAAGTTGACTAATTTCTTGTAGTTCGTCATCATTTGGTGTTATGACTGGTGAGGGGGGATAAGTTTGAATGTCAGGGTTCTCATCCACTTTCACTTGACTGATATCAACCGGTAAAATAATAACTGAAACCCCTTTTTTATCGAGTGCAGCCTGTGCCGCTAAAGCAGTGATTTTTTGAGCTTCATTGGGATTATTGATTTGCTCACAGAAAACAGAACAGGTCTTGTATACGGTTTTAAAATCAACCTCTTGAGGAAAGTCTGTCTCTAATAAAGAAGTAGCAAGTTGGCTTGCAATTAAAACGACAGGTGCACCATTTCGATGGCTTTCAAATAATCCATTGATAAAGTGTAAGCTGCCAGGCCCACAGGAACCTGCGCAAGCTGTTAATGTACCCGTTAGGTAGGCTTCTGCTCCCGCAGCAAATGCACCGACTTCTTCATGTCTTACATGGATCCATTTTATATCACTTTTATGGATAGCATCTGTTACATAGTTTAAAGTGTCTCCTACAATCCCATAACAGTGTTTTGCCCCTGCTTTTTGTAACGTCTCTACAACAAGTTGTGCTACGGTTTTTTTAGACATAAACTTTCTCCTTTTAGTGGAATACCAGTATATACTATAGGATTTGACAAACGTCTCATTACAATAGTTATAGATAATTTGTTTCATAATTTATTATTTTGTGCATCAATGATATCCAATAGAGGTACATTATTATATGCTCGTCCCTGCTAAATGGTTTTTTGCCAGTCGCCTCAACCTCTGGGGGCTTATATCAATACGCGTGCTTGTATTTTCTTTACAGCTTGTTTCGGTCATTGTTTGTTACATTTATAAGTTGTTTTATTTACCTTGGGATATTCTAGTCTTAGTATTTATTGCCTCATTTGTATTGTGCGTATTAACAATAATTAGATTAGTTTATATTTCTTTTCCTGTGAGTGATATTGAGTATGCTATTCAACTTGCTTGTGATTTAACTACTCATGGAATACTTTTATACTGTACAGGTGGTGCAACAAACCCCTTTGTTTCTTATTTCTTAGTTCCTATAACTATCGCTGCTGCCACGTTACCTTGGCTTTACACGCTTTGCTTGGTAACTTATGCTATTTTTGTCTATAGTTTATTATGGGCTTGGAATATTCCATTGGAGGTTCAAACTATTTGGGGAAATAATACAGAGACATTACTCATTAACTTACACCTTATGGGTATGTGGTTAAGCTTTGTTTTTTTCTACTGTATTGATTGGCTTTTTTGTTAGTCAAATGGCAGTCACCTTGCGTCAGCAAGACCGCAGAATTGCAGATTGGCGTGAGGAGGGATTGCATGATCAGCAATTGTTGGCTGTTGCAGCGCAGGCAGCAGGAGCTGCACATGAGCTGGGGACGCCTCTTTCAACAATGACGGTTTTGTTAAAAGATTTACAAGAGACTTATAAGATAGAGCATTACAGCAAGATTTAGCCATATTACAAAGTCAGGTACAACTGTGTAAAGGGAGTTTACAGCAGTTGGTTAGGGCTTCTGAGGCAGATAGGATGCATGAAGCAAAAGAACAGTTAGTATCTCACTGGGTTAATACAGTATTACAAAGTTGGCACTTAATGCATCCAGAGGCAAGTTATACCTATAAAACATTGAGCAAAAATAATGAACCTGCATTTAAACCTCATACAACACTTAGCCAGGCACTATTAAATATTTAAATAATGCAGCTGATGCATGCCCAGATGAAATAGAAATTGAATTATCATGGACTAAAAATAATTTTACTATTAGTATTCATGATAAAGGAGCAGGTATTCCTTCTTTTATAGAAAACAAAATTAATAAACCCTTTGTTTCCTCTAAAGAAAAAGGGTTAGGGTTAGGATTGTATTTAAGTCAGGTCAGTGTTAGTCGTGCAGGTGGAAGTTTAAAGTTGTATAATCATAAAAAACAAGGGACAATCGCAGTACTACAATTACCGTGCATAAAAAATAAATCATAGAGAGTTGTTATGGTAGCGCAAGTTTTATTTGAAGGTGAAGATCAACCACATTTATTATTAGTTGATGATGATGAAACTTTTACCCATATTATGGCGCGAGTCCTCGTGCGAAAGGGTTACGGGTCTCTATTGCAGATTCTTCTGAGAAAGCTTTAAATATAGCGATGGAAGATATTCCAGAATATGCTGTTGTTGATCTGAAAATGAATGGTGAGTCAGGATTGGTTCTTTACCAAAACTATTGGAGTTAGACCCTGAAATGAAAGTTGTCATTTTGACGGGATATTCCAGTATTGCTACCGCAGTAGAAGCTATTAAAAGAGGTGCTTGTAATTACCTTTGCAAGCCAGCGGATGTAGATGATGTATTAGCTGCCTTATTGGCAAAAAATGTCGATGCTGATAAGATAATTCCTGATAGTCCCATGTCAGTTGACCGATTGGAATGGGAGCATATTCAACGTGTATTAAATGAGTATGATGGCAATATTTCAGCTACTGCACGTGCCTTGGGTATGCATCGTAGAACATTGCAGCGTAAATTACAAAAGAGGCCTGTTAGACGCTAACCATGACTCCCGCCATTGCTTTATTGAAAAAAACAAAAAATAGCTCACCAAGTGGTTAGTTATGAACACGATGAAAACACTACCAGTTATGGTGTGGAAGCTGCTGAGAAGCTCGGTGTGCCAGCAGTAAAAGTATTTAAAACACTGTTGGTTACAACGGATAAGAACGAGTTATTTGTCGGTATTGTACCTGTTTTAAAACAGTTGGATTTAAAACACATTGCTCAAGCAGCAGGTGTTAAAAAAGTTGAAATGGCAAAGCCTGCATTAGCAGAACGTGTGACTGGTTATTTAGTGGGTGGGATTAGCCCTTTAGGGCAGAAAAAACGCTTGAAAACCTTTATTGATAGTTCTGCCGTGTCTTTAGATATAATGTATGTGAGTGGAGGGCGTCGAGGGTTAGATATTGGTATATCACCGTATGATTTAGCAAACGTATTAAATGCTCAGTTTTCATCACTAGCTCGAGATAAAGACTAATGATTCCTTATATTTTATCTATAGATCAGGGGACAACCAGTACCCGCGTCATTATCTTTGATTCTCTAGGCCATCCTATTACAACGGCACAAAAAGGAATTAGTCAATCCTTTCCCAAAGACGGTTGGGTAGAGCATGATCCACAGGAAATTTGGTTAACTACTTTAGATTTATGCCTACAAGCATTGAAGCAAGCTAATTTAAAGGGTGAGTCAATTGTTGGTATAGGTATCACGAATCAACGCGAAACTACAATTGTATGGGATAAGTTAACTGGGAAAGCTATTTATCCAGCCATTGTTTGGCAAGATAGAAGAACAGCGGACTATTGCCAGTCTCTTAAAAAAGCGGGGTATGAGCAACAGATATTGTCTAAAACGGGTTTATTGATTGACCCTTATTTTCAGCAACAAAATTACGTTGGATTTTAGATAATGTGCCTAATGCTAGAACAAGAGCCTATAATGGTGAGTTGCTATTTGGTACGGTGGATAGCTTTTTGTTGTGGCATTTAACAGGGGGTAAATCTCACTACACAGATGCAACAAATGCAGCACGTACGATGCTATTCAATATTCATCAGCAAGCATGGGATATAGATTTATTAAAGCTATTTGATATTCCAATAACATTATTACCTGTTGTTTTAGATTGTGCCGCTGAATTTGGTTATACGAGGGAGGGAATGTTTGAGTGTCAAATTCCTATTTTAGGTATGGCAGGAGATCAACAGTCAGCCTTGATAGGACAAGCCTGCTTTAATGAAGGAATGGTAAAAAGTACTTATGGTACAGGCTGTTTTATGATTAAAAACACAGGTGCCGATCCCGTTATATCAAAAAATCGCTTACTTACAACCATAGCTTATCGATTAGAAGGTAAGACGACCTATGCGCTTGAGGGAAGTATTTTTGTGGCTGGAGCAACAGTACAATGGCTTCGTGATGGTTTGAAGCTCTTTGCAAACACGGCTGATGCCGAACAAATAGCAGAGTCTACCCCTGATACAAGAGGGGTTTACCTAGTTCCTGCCTTTACTGGCTTAGGTGCGCCTTATTGGGATCCAAAAGCAAGAGGGGCTATCTTCGGATTAACAAGAGATACAGGTATCCAAGAGATTGTCACAGCAGGTTTAGAATCTGTTTGCTATCAAACCTGTGATTTGCTTTTAGCTATGCAAGAAGACAGTGCTAGCCCATTAACAACCTTACGAGTTGATGGAGGGATGGCCATTAATAATTGGCTTATGCAGTTTTTGGCCAATATTTTAAATATTACAGTCGAACGCCCTGTAATAAATGAAACAACTGCGCTTGGCGTAGCTTGGTTGGTTACATTACAGGCTAAGATTTATAAAGATTTAAATGAAATAGCCAACCACTGGTCCTCTCAACGGTGTTTTGCTCCATCTATCTCAGAAGATAAACGCCAACAACTTTATAAAGGCTGGTTGAAAGCTGTTGAGCGTGTTTGTCTGAACCAGTAATATAATATTATTTAAAGCTCTTTTTGTAGAAAATATCAAGAGAGCTTGCAGTTCCTCCTGCGGCCTCTAAATAAATACTTTTGGTCAGTTTATAGCGTAGCATGATGGTGTTAACGGCTTTAAAAATACTAACACCATAGTGAATGCTAAGTTTGTCATTGATTTTTCCGCTTGCTGTGATGCTAGTATCATCACCTGAACCACTGGTATCTAGTTGGAAGTCTTGAAGTCCACTTTGCTAGCAAGCTCACCAACACTTTCAGATGTACTTGCCACCCCCATAGCCAATGCCGCTTGAGCAAGTACGTTATTATCGCCTGCACCGATTGGGCGACCAAAAATAATGTAAGATAATGCTTGATCTTGACTCATTGAAGGTGTCGAAAAAACAGTGACCTTCGGTTGACTTGTAAATCCTGTCACTTTAACACCGGCAGTCACATTATCAACAACTCTAACAGCTTCAATATCAAGGCTTGGCTCACTGATGGAACCCGTAAATAATATATTAGCGCGCGTGATATTTAGCTTTTGACCATAGGCACGATAAATACCATTTTTTAGATTGATTTCACCTTGAGTAAAAAGGTTTTTAGTAATGGATAAGTTCCCTGTAATAGTAGAGGTTAAACCAAAACCTTTAAATGATAGTTTCTCTTGCCCTATAAGTACCTTGACATCCATATTTATTCTCATCGGCATTGTTTGCTCGGGCACTTCTTGGGTTACAATAATAGCATCTGATGAAACAGTAACTGTTGAAGGAGGTAACTCTCGCACCACAATGCTTCCAGAAGGAATATTTACTATACCTGCAACAGAGAGAGCATTATTAGCAATGTTTAGTTTTAAATCTGTATTAGCCTCAAGGTTAGCGTAAGGTGCAATGATAATAGGAAGCTTATTGGCCTTTAGATCCATATTGAGGTTTATACCATTACTCCAATTGGCATTACCTGTTATTTTAGCACGCCCTTGTTTACCGCTCTCCCATGAGCCATCTATACTTAATGACTCTCCTTCAATCATGGCTGTGGCTTGCAGATTCTCTAAAGAAACAGAGATATCACCCATGACTGTACCATTCTTTAGCGTTACCTTACCTGATATATAAGGTTTTTCTAATATGCCTTTGATTGTGCCTTTGCCATCTATTTTACCTGATAATTCGCTAACATCTGGAATAAAGGGGCGTAAAATACCAATGTCAAAGCCATCATACTAAAATCGCCTTCAATAGGTTTGTTTTTCGCAATGGGGTTAAGTATGATTTGTGTATGAATATTACCTAGTGTTGTACTTTTAAACTCAAGTGTTGACGTGATTTTATTGGGCATTAGGTTAACCAATACGTTTAATGCCTGATAAGGGAAGTCATACCATTGGTCCTCAGTGCTTTCCCGTAGTTGGAATGCCCCTGCATTGGTTTTAATCTCAATAATGCCAGAGATACCTTGTTCTGGAATTTTAAGTACAATATCAGCGGATAAAGTACTTTTCCAATTAAATGTCTCAGGATACCAAGGTTGCAAGCTTTGCATAGCAAAATTAGCTAATTGATAGTTAATTTGGGGATGAGGAAATAATACTTGTTGGTTTTTTGCACAGAGTGTGGCTTGCCCATTTTTAAACAGTGGGCTGACAGTGTTAGATCTCCTGTATTGGTATACTGGAGTTGAGCTTTATTTTGTAGTTGCCAATTTTGACCTTGAGAAGCTAATTGTAATTTATTAATTGAGGCTAGCCAGTTTTGTTTTGTATCTTGTTTGCTATCAATTTGTGTTGATAGGGCGAGGATTCCTCCTGAGATATCAAGGCTTAACTGCTGCTGTTTTATATCACCGGAAGCCGTAAGATTTAAATTCCCTAAGGGGGTTGTTCCAGAACTTATATGACTGGCTTGCAACTTTATCTGGGCTTGTTGCATGGCATTTAAATTAGCATTTAATTGTATACCATTAATTTTTTGCTCTTCAAAACTTAAACGTTTACCTGTTAAGGACACGGTCGCTTGAGGTTTTTCGAGTGACCCCAATAGTTCTACTTTTCCTATGACGTTACCTGTTAACGTAGGTAATAATTGCCTTAAGTTAGGCAGATTGATATTCACATTTGCTTTTAAGGAGCGGCTTAGCTCACCTTGAGCTGTGATTGTATTATTGCCCACTTTTATTAGTAACTCTGGAACATGCCATTGATTTTGCTTGGCTAATGCCGTTACTTTTATCTGCGTTGCTTGTTTGTTGAGTATGCCTTGGATATTGGCTTTGCTGTCAGTTTCTATTGTATCGCCTATTGTCCCCGTACTTTCAACAGATCCACTAAGTGAGCCGGTTAAGTCTTTTAGCCAATAATTGGGATTAATATTTTTTAAATTAAGGTTAGCAAGCCAATGAAGTTAGGGATAAAGTCTAGTGTTGCAGTACCATTAATATTTCCTTTATCAGGGGTATCGATTTGTAAGGTTTCTAACGTTAAATGCTTAAGGTCACCTGTTATTTTAGTCTGGAGCTTAAAGTTCCCTGCTGGACCAGTAAGATCGGCATCTAACTGTGCACGATAAGTATCATTTTGATAGTTAAGCTTAATATTGGCTGTTTGTAAGTCAATAGGGGGCGGTGGGTCAAGTGGATAAAAGCTCTTGCCAGGGAAAGTTATGGTAGTCAAGCCTGGCATCAGCAGTTAAGTTGGGTTGGAATCTCGCGTTTCCTTTAATATTAACGACTTGTTGCTCTGTTGTTTTGAGTATTAAGTCTTTTATATCAATCTGCTTAGTTGTTATAAAGCTATTTAGCGTCAGATAAACAGGAGTTGTTTTACCTGCAAAGGTAGAGTTAGTATTAACAGTAAAGCCATGTTTTAAGTCACCTGTTGCATTAAAGGTAAGCTGTTTAATTAGGAGTGTATCGGGTAGTTCTACTATGTTATTTGGAATAAAATTATTTATTGTTAAGGAGAGCGTTGCAGGTAGATTTTCTTCTAATACGCAAGCGGAGGCTTGTAAGTTAGCATCTAAATACCCCGTACTGGCAGTTTCTAGTAGAAGTTTTTTTTGCAAATCACCTTTGACATTTAAGGCCAGTTGCCATGGGGTTTGGAATAGTTCATTAAGCTCTATTTGGCTTTTAACTTCTAATGGCCAATTATTAGCAAATTCAATATGACCTTTTAGTGTTGCATTGGCTTTAGCTTGGCCATTGTGCAATGTTAATTGTCCTATAGTAACGTGTGTATTTTTCCATGAGGCGTCTTTTAATAAGGCTTGGGATAAAATTTCTTGCTTATCTATGAGGAGTTTATCCAGTATGACTGTTTCAATATTGATTGAAACAGGAGTATTGAGCATCGGTAGCTGTGTTGTTGTTTGATTTTGTTCTTTTGCGTTTTTTTCACTGTTGGCTGAGTCTAATAAATCAATATCTAATTGTTTAACTTTTAATTGGCTAATACAGACATTGCCTTTAAGTAAACAACTGGCAAGCCAATTAAGTGAAGGGTTCTGAGCGGTTATTTTTATCTCTTCATTTTGCCAGATAAGTTCTTTGGCAGACCAACCGCCACTTAATGTTCCTTGTGAGTTTTA